>PGFX01001968.1:0-14379 GCA_003612995.1 Prototheca bovis | reverse complement strand
CGACGCTCGTGTTCCCCGCTCTCTGCCCCGCGGTCGTGACCCTCGATTTCCCATGCCCTCTTCCGCTCGCCCCCTTTTCCTTTCCGTCTCCCGCTCCCTCTCCACCTCGCTCTCGTCGCGCCCCTTTGCTCTTCCTTTGCCTTGGCTCTCCCTTTGTGCGCTCGTCCGCTCCGCCACCCATCGCATTCCCCCCTTTCTTCCCCTCCGCCCCTTTGTCCCCCTCGCAGCGCTGCCCCTCCGCAGCTCCCCAACCGCCCACCCTTCCTCCTCCCTGCCCCCGCCCCCTCCCTCGCCCTCGCCCTCGTCCAAACACCCACGGCCTCCGCAGCGCGCGCGCGGTCGCCGGATTTGATCCACTTGAAAGAAAAAAGAAAGAAAGAAAGAAAGAAAGAACGGAAGAAAAGCGCGCGGTTGGGGAGGAGGGATGGAGAGCGGGGCGCGTCGTCGGGGGAGGGCCGCCAAAGCAGCCGTCCCCGTGTGGGGGGAGAGGGGGGGGGCGCGATGGCGAGTTTTTCCCCGCCGCCTCCTCTACCGCTTCCCCCGTCGTGTCCCCCTATCGTCTCCCCCTCCCTTGGCGAAGCTTCCTCGCCCCGGGGCTCGCCGCGTCAAACTCCAGCCGCCCTTTTCCCTTCCCCGCCCAGCCGTTCCTCCCTTCGGCCGCCCTTTTCCCTTCCCCGCCCAGCCGTTCCTCCCTTTGGCCGACCCTCTCCTCCTCCCCTCCCCCCTCTCTCCCTCTCCTCTCCGGAGATGCATGCCTCCCCCCTCCCCCGCTTGCCCGCTCTCCTCCCCCCTCCTCTCCGCGCGCGCGCGCGCGCCCGCCGCGGGCGCCGCCCCCTTGCTTTTTGTGCGCGCGCGCCTCCTCCTCTTCCTTGCGGGCGTTTGCGCGTCTCTGCATCGACGCTCCGTGCACCGGCGCGGTTTCTCGACCGTCGGCTGCGCGCGTCTCGGTTTTGCGCGGCAGCGCCCCCTCGCGGTCGGGTGCGCGAGCGCGCGTCCGCATGGCGTCCGTGGGCTTTGACATCTTCGCGCGTCCCGCGCGGCGCGTCGCGCGGCGCTCCGAGTCTGCGTCCGTCTCTGACCCCGGGACGCAGGAAAAGGCCGAGGGGGCCGACCCGCTGCGCGAGCGCGCTCGCGCAGCGGGGGCGCCCGCGGGCGCGGGGCGGGCCGGGGAGGTGCGGGACGAGGAGGGAGGGGCGGTGGCGGAGAAGCAGGCGCCGGCGCAGGGGGAGGAGCGGGAGTGTGAGGGGCCGGCGGGTGACGCTCCTCCCCCTCCCCCGTCTGCGTCGTCGTTTTCGGATCTGGGCGTGTCGTCGTGGTTGTGTCGGGTGTGTTCGGGTCTGTCGATGCGTCGTCCTACGCCGGTGCAGTGCGCGGTGATTCCCGCGGCGCTGTCCGGCCGCGACGTGCTTGCCGTTGCGCACACGGGTTCGGGCAAGACCGCCGCGTTTGCGCTTCCGATCCTGCAGCGTCTGGCTTCGGACCGCGTGGGCGTGTTTGCGCTTGCTCTGCTGCCGACGCGGGAGCTGGCCGCGCAGGTGGCGGACCAGTTCCGGTCGCTGGGCGCGGGCCTGGGCCTGCGCGACGCGCTGGTCACGGGCGGCACGGACGCGGTCGCGCAGGCGCGCGAGCTGGAGGCGCGTCCGCACGTGGTGGTGGCGACTCCCGGTCGTCTGGCGTGGCTGTTCCGCGAGCGTCCGTCCGGCGCGGGCGCGGGCGGGCCGGCGGCCGCCTTTCGGCGCCTGCGGACGCTGGTGCTGGACGAGGCCGACCGTCTGCTCGAGGACTCGTTCGCAGACGACCTCGCCGAGGTCCTGGCGGCGCTCCCCCCTCCCTCAGCGCGCCAGACCATGCTCTTCTCGGCCACCGAGACGCCCGCCATGCGCGCGCTAGGCGCCCGCATGCGCTCCGCGCTCGCGTGGCGCGCCTACGAGGACGCCGAGACCGCCAAGGAGCTCACCGAGGAGATGCTGCTCGTCCCGGCCCACGTCAAAGACGCCTACCTCGTCGCCCTCCTCGCCCAATCCGTGGGCGAAAGGGCGCTGCTCAACCCCGTCGAGGGGGGCGGGGCCAACGCCCCGGGGGAGGAGGAGGAGGACGGGCAGGAGGGGGAAGGCGGGAGGCGCGGAAAGAAGGGAAGGAAGGGAAAAAACGGCAAATCCGCCGCCTCGGGGGACGCACTGGCGAGCTACCGGCACGACGGCCCCTCCCGCGGCGCCTCGTCCGCCGCCGCCCCCCCCGTTTCCTCGTTCGGCTCTCGCCAGATCACGGCGTTTGGCGCCGTGTCGGCGGCGGACGAGGCCGAGGACCGGTCCGCCGGCGGCAGCGCCGCGCTGGCGCCGGGCTCGCTGCCGGCGCCGCCCTCGGGCCGCCCGACGGCGCGACAGGCGATCGTGTTCGTGGGCACGTGCGCGGGCTGCGAGCGTCTGGCGGCGACGTTTGCGGAGCTGGGCCTGCGCGTGGCGGAGCTGCACTCTGGGCGGCCGCAGCGGCTGCGCATGGCCGCGCTGGACCGGTTCCGGGCGGGCGCGGCCAAGGTGCTGCTGGCCACCGACGTGGCCTCGCGCGGCCTCGACATCCCGCAGGTCGACCTCGTGATCAGCTACGACGTCCCGCGCCTAGCGCGCGACTACGTGCACCGCGCCGGCCGCGCCGGCCGCGCCGGCCGCCCCGGCGCCTCGGTCGTGCTGGCCACGCAGAGGGACGCGGAGCTCGTCCTGCGCATCGAGGCCCTGCTCGGACACCCCCTCGCGGAGCACAAGGGCACAGACGAGCGACACGTCGTCCCGCTCGTCGGCAAGACCATCGCCGCGCGACACCTCGCGGGCGTGCGCCTCGGCGACGCGGCCGACGCAAGGAGACGCAAGGGCAAGACGACCGCCAGGGACAGGAAGAGGGCGGCAGAGGCCCTCGAGAGGGAACAGGCCCGCGAACGAGACCAAGCGGAACGGAAAAGCAAACGGGCTGCGTAGATGGCGGACGGAGGCGGGAGAGAGCCGCCCGAAGGATGAACAGCGACGTCCCGCCCGCGAGGGGGCCCGCACCCTGCCCAGGGATCGCCGAGGGGGCCCGCGCCCTGCCCAGGGATCGCCGAGGGGGCCCGCTCCCTGCCCAGGGATCGCCGAGGGGGCCCGCACCCTGCCCAGGGATCGTCCGTTCTCCCCTCCACCCCCTCCTTTTTGCTTCATCCATGCTCCCGAGCGCACCCGAATGCGCACCCGAATGCGCTCTCGAGTGCACCTCGGTTGCCTCGGTTGCCCCCCACCCCCCCCACGCACCTTTCCTTTCCGACGAGCCTCCACCCTCTCCTCCCCCCCCCCCCCACCCTTTTTTCTCTCAATCTGCGATTTCGTTCCGCTCTCCCAGCCTCGCGTCGGCTGCAAGCGACGTGCGCGCGCGCGCGCTCTCGCCGGCCGCTCGCGTCGGCGGCCGAGAGCCCCCCCCCCCCTCATGCCCCAGCCCCGTAAGAACGCAACGGAACGCCGCAGCGCGGGAAGAGACGAGAAAAAGGGAAAGGGGGGCGCAAAGCGGGTTTGCGAAGAGGGATGGAAGCAGGGGAGGCGCAAGGCGAGTGCAGAGGCGAGCGCAGAGGGGAGTGCGACACGTCCCCCTTTCCGCGCTTCGTTTTCCCACCCACTCTGTTTCGTTCTCTCGTTCGGCCGAGGCACATACAGATGCGTGCTTTGCTTTGCGGTCACGCCGACCACCTCTGTTTCCTCCCTCGCTCGGTTCCTCCCCCCTCCCTCGGTTCCTCCCTCGCTCGGTTCCTCCTCCCTCGCTCGGCTCCTCTTCCCCCCCCCCCCCCCTTCTCCCTTCTGGTCTCCGCGTCTCTTCCTTGTTTGTGCGCTCAGATGGGCACGAGTTCTTCCTCTTGGGGTGGGAGGATGCGTGCGTGATTGACGAGCCGTTCGTAGATGGCTGGCGGGACGCTTTTGGCGCCCTCTCCCGCCGCGTCTGCGGCGAGGCGGAGGAGGAGCATGAGCCTCTTGATGGGCACTCCCCTCGTGGAGGCTGCGGGTCGGAGGACTCGCTCTGCGGCTGCGTTGTCGGGTCCTCCGCCGATGTCCCTCGCCGCTCTGAGCGCCTTTGGGACGTCGTCCTCGGTGAGCGGGAGGAGTTCGTGTTCCTCCGTGAAGGCCTGGGCTCCTCCGAGGAGCTGCAGGACCCTTCTGGACGAGGTGGTGACGAGGACGAGCTGTCGCTTCCCCGGGGGGGTCGGCTTGGCGAGGCAGGTGAGGAGGTCCTGGAGGATGGCGTTGGAGAAGCGCGGTCCGAGGAAGACGTACTCGATGAGCCGCTCGACGTCGTCGAGGACGATGGCCGAGAGGGGCGTCTTGGCGGCGTCGTCGAAGGCCTTGACGAGCTTTGCGCCCTT
Source organism: Prototheca bovis (assembly GCA_003612995.1). Taxonomy (NCBI): domain Eukaryota; kingdom Viridiplantae; phylum Chlorophyta; class Trebouxiophyceae; order Chlorellales; family Chlorellaceae; genus Prototheca; species Prototheca bovis. The sequence continues at coordinate 10,007 of PGFX01001968.1, read as the reverse complement.
GGAGGCCTCGCCCAGGCCCTGCAGCGCCTCGGGGCCGATGAGCTTGGCGAAGGGGAAGCCGGCCTCGCGCACCACGCGCGCGGCGAGCGCCGTCTTGCCCGTGCCGCGCTCGCCGTGGATGACGGCGGAGAGCGAGACGCCCTCGGCGGCGTCGATGCAGGCGGCCGCGAGCGCGCGCAGCTCGCGGAGCGCGGCCTCGTTCGAGGGCCCCGCGGGCAGCAGCGCGTCGCCCGCGGCGGCGGCGAGGGCGTCCTCGTCCGTCCCGAAGGCGGGCTTGACCTCGTCGAGCGCCTTGAGGAAGTCGGCCCGCGTGACGCAGATTGCCTGCTCCTCGACTGGGCGCGAGAGGTCGTCGAGGTCGACGACGCGGTCGAGCGCCCACGAGGTGGCCGAGCGCACGAGGCCCTCGAGCTCCGCGCCCGAAAAGTTGGGCGTGCGGGCCGCCAGCTCGTCCACGTCGACGTCCGGGGAGAGGTGTCCCGAGGCGCGCGCCTTGCCCGTGTGGATGCGCAGGATCTGCTTGCGGCCCTCGAGGTCCGGGAGGCCGATCTCGAGGTGGACCTCGAGGCGGCCCTGGCGCAGCAGGGCCTCGTCGAGCATCTCCTTTCGGTTGGTCATGCCGATCACGAGCACGTCGTCGAGGGCGTCGACGCCGTCGAGCTTGGTGAGCAGCTGGTTGACGACCGTGTCGTGGACGCCCGAGCCGTCGCGGACGCTGCCTCGGGCCTTGCAGATGGCGTCGATCTCGTCGAAGATGATCACGTGCAGCTCTGCCGCGTCGCCGTTCTTGGCCTGGTCCTCCTCGGCCTCCTTGAAGAGCGCGCGCACGTTCTCCTCGCTGGCGCCCACGTACTTGTTCAGGATCTCGGGGCCGTTGACCACCTTGGGCTCCTTGCCCACCAGCATCTTGCCGATCTGCCGCGCGATCAGCGTCTTGCCCGTGCCGGGAGGGCCGTACAGCAGGATGCCCTTGACGTGCTTGATGCCGAGCCGCTTGCAGACCTCGGGGCTCAGCAGGCGCGAGTGGAAGGCCCGGCGGAACATCTCCTTGAACTGCGCGTCCAGCCCGCCGATGCCCAGCTTCTCGAAGCTCACGTCGCCGTGCTTGAACAGCGCGGAGCGCATCAGCTGACGCTGGCCCGTCACCTTGACGCCGCCGCCCGCGCGCGGCTCCCACGCCAGGCTCGCGTCGGGCAGCAGAGCCCCGCGCGACGCCTCGCGGCTCCGGCCCGCGGCGGCCACCTCGAGGCCGGTCACCGTGAACAGCAGGTTGTAGCCGTGCACCTCGAACGCCACCTGCTGCCCCACGCTCAGCACCTGCCCCGCGAACCGCGTCAGCACCGCCCGGTCCAGGTCGGCGCTCGGCAGCTCCGCGTCGGGACCCCGACGGCTCACCAGAGAAACCTCGAGCGTCGCGAGCGCGACCTGGAACCCAGACTTGGGAGGGGAAAACAGATACGTCGACACAGAGTCGCCAGACGACACCTTGAGCAGACGACGCTGCACCGCGTTCATGCCAATCTTGCCGGGCTCGATCGTCGCATCCTCCCGAGTCGTGAACACAAACGGACCAATCTCCAGGTACACCTCGCGAGGAGGAGGAAGCGTCCCGGGAGCCACGAAAATCACATTCGTCTTCGCCAACTCCTACGCAACACGCAGAGCAAAGGGCACAGCAAAGGTGGGGGGGGGGGGGAAGGGGGGAGCGAGCAGCGTGAGCAACCGACGCGTCCATCGCCGGTCGTGCCCTTCCCCAGACCACACAACAGGCACAGCACCCTTCCCGTCCCCAAGCCACACAACAGGCACAGCTCCCTTCCCGTCCCCGGGCCACACAACAGGCACAGCTCCCTTCCCGTCCCCAGGCCACGCAACAGGCACAGCTCCCTCCCCGTCCCCAGGCCACACAACAGGCACAGCTCCCTTCCCGTCCCCAGGCCACGCAACAGGCACAGCTCCCTCCCCGTCCCCAGGCCACACAACAGGCACAGCTCCCTCCTCCCCCTCCCCCTTGCCCCCTCTTGCCCCCCCCTTGTCCCTCCTTTTGCATCTCTCTGCTTTGCTCGCCCTCCCGGGCCCATTGGCGGTCCTCGACGCGTACCTGGGACGGACAGTTGACGACCTGAAAGTCGACCGGGCGCGACATGGCGCCGATCGGGCCGGATCGACCCTCCTCGCAGCGCCTCGCGCGCGGACGTCCGGGGCCGCCTCGATCGCCGCGGCCCGAGTCGCGGGCGGGGGGCCGGGGAGACGCGGCGCGCGCTGCGGCGTCCGGGAGAGCAGAGCCGACGCGGACGGAAAAGACGACGAGACGGGCGCCGCGCGGACCGCGAGGCGAGCGCCCGCTCTCGCCGCCCCGCCATCCGCCGCGCGGCTGCGCGCTGGACGGTGGCGGGAGGCCGAGGCCGAGGGGGCGGGGGGGAGGACACGGGCGAGGCGGGTTGCGAGGGCTCGGGATCGGTCGAGCGAGCGGACGCGAGCGGACGCGCGTGGGGAGGGCCCGGGTCGCGTCCGCAGGGAGGGCCCCGACATGCCTGCGATGACCGCGGACGAGACCGCACCCGTGCGGGCCGTTTGCTCCCTCGCGACGCGGCCTGCGGCCTGCGGCACCGGCGGCGGCAGAGGGGAAGAGCCGGGCTCCGCCGACCAGCGGCGGACGCGTGGTGGGAGTGCCGCCAAAAATGAGCTCGCGGCGGTGCTGACGACGGTGCGACGAAAGTTCGCGTCTTTGGAGCGGCTGAGGCTGAGCTGTTCTTCCCTCCCTTCCCTTTACCTCTGCGCTCGCGTCTGGCTGCCATGGCTGCGGCGCATCGGCACCAAGGCGGCGGATCGCGTCACATGGGACCGGAGTGGCGCGAATTTGGGATTCGGAGCACAGACGCGATCTTTGCACCCGTGACAAGAGACGTGCGCTGCGATCGCAGTGCGCGCCAAGCCGGGCGGGATGGGGAGCGGGGACCGAGAATACTTGCGAGGAAGCAGGGATGCCACCCCGCAGGGTGCCTGATCCAGGCCCGCTTCGGCGCGACACACGACGTGCTCGACGCGCGACGCGCAATCCCGAGATGCGCGGGATGGATGTGCCCGCATTTGCGATGCACGTGCGTCCGATTATAGGCCCGCGGAGACGGGGAGCGAAGACGAGGCTTTTCGAGAAGCGACAACGGCACACAAACAAAATCGTGAAAAGAAAAAAAGGAAAAAGAGAAAAAAGCCGCGTAGAGCGTCCGAGCCCTCCTGTGAGCACTTGATCGCGCAGAAACGCGGCATACTCGAAGGAAACAAAAAACGCGCTTTTACACGAACGAAATGTCCGCAGAGGCGAAAGGGTCGGGAGGCGCTCGTGAGGTGCCGTGCGGTGCTTCTCCACCTCTGCAGCCATCTCTTGTCTGCCGGCGAACACCGCCCCTTCCCCCTCTCTCCTCCTCCTCCCTTCTCGCCGCATCACGCGGCCTTTTCGATGATGGGGCGGGGGCGGGCTGTGAAGAGGCACCTTTCGCGGACCACGCCGACCACCTTGTAGGAGACCATGCCGCGCTCGTCCGTCTCCTTGCACAGCACCGCGAGTGGCTTTTTGACCTTGACTCTGGAGCCATCCAGGTTGTGGTTGCCGATCGTCAGCTGCAGACGACCCTGCGCGCAAACGGGAACGGGAGGGGCCGCGGGGATCAGGCGGAGCGGTCGCCCGACGACGCGCCGCGCTCGCGGCTCGTCGTCACCTTCACCCCGCTCGAGCGCCCCCGCGTTGCGCGCGCGCGAGGCAGTTCAAACGCCCGCGGCCGCGGCCGAGGCGGGGGGGGAGGGGTGGGGGGGGGGACGGAGGCGCGATGTTGCGCCGGTCGTCACGCATCTCCCTCTCTGCCCCGCGCGGCCTCCAAAGGCCTACCTCGCCGGTGTTAAGCAGCGATCCGACCTCGAGTCCCCCGAGCGAGGCCGCCGCGCGCGGCTCGATCGTGCCCTGCAGCTCGATGGCGCCCCACGCGCGCGCTTCGCCGCCCTCGGGCGGGTCGATCGGCACCAGCATGCCGCCCGACGACGCGGAAAGACACAAAAAAAGGACGCGCCGCGGCGTCGTCGCCTCTGCCCGCGCTTCGCGCCCGACCTTTCGTTTCGGCAAGTCGCTCCGCGACCGTCCGTCGCGGACGGGCGGGTCAACGAGCACGCGCGCGCGCGCGCGCGCGCACACACGCACATTCAGGTTCAAGCGCCGCGTCGCGGCGGCGACCGTTTTTCCCTCGCTCCACATCGCGTTCCTCTCTCACCGCGCGCCGAGGAGGAGACGGATACACACCAGAGAAAAAAGGGGAAAAGTAAGAAAGAGCTGCAGCGACCGCGCCCGGCGCCCGGCGCGCCGGTCCCCGCCCGTCCCCCCCTCGCCCGCGCCCACCCGCCGTGAGAACGCGACCCTCGGCCCACGCCGTCGCCGCGCGCCTCTGACTCCTCTCCTCCTCGATTCGGGCCCTCCCGCCGGCAGCTCCGCCCCCGAGCGTCTACTTGGCGTTGTCTTCCGGCGAGTACTGGGGCGAGGTGGGCGAGTACTGCGGCGAGGTGGGCGAGTACTGTGGCGAGGTGGGCGAGTACTGCGGCGAGGTGGGCGAATATTGCGGAGACGTCGGGCTGTACTGCGGCGAGGTGGGCGAGTACTGCGGCGAGGTGGGCGAGTACTGCGGCGAGGTGGGCGAGTACTGCGGCGAGGTGGGCGAATATTGCGGAGACGTCGGGCTGTACTGCGGCGAGGTTGGGGAGTAGGCCGGCGAGGTCGGCGAGTAGGCTGGGCTCGTGGGCGAGTAGGCCGGCGAGGTTGGCGAGTAGGCTGGGCTGGTGGGCGAGTAGGCCGGGCTCGTGGGCGAGTAGGCCGGGCTCGTGGGCGAGTAGGCCGGGCTCGTGGGCGAGTAGGCCGGGCTCGTGGGCGAGTAGGCCGGGCTGGTGGGCGAGTAGGCTGGGCTGGTGGGCGAGTAGGCCGGGCTAGTGGGCGAGTAGGCCGGGCTGGTGGGCGAGTAGGCTGGGCTGGTGGGCGAGTAGGCCGGCGAGGTCGGCGAGTAGGCTGGGCTGGTGGGCGAGTAGGCCGGGCTGGTGGGCGAGTAGGCTGGGCTCGTGGGCGAGTAGGCCGGTGAGGTCGGCGAGTAGGCAGGGCTGGTGGGCGAGTAGCCCGGCGAGAAGCTGGCTCCGTCCGAGAGCGGCGAAAATCCGACGTCGCCGACGTACGGCGAGGCGCCCCCGGGCCCCGGGCTCATGCCCGCGAGCGACCCCGGCGAGGCGCGGATGGGCGTGGTGCCAGGCGTGCGTCCCGGCGTGCGCCCCGGCGTGAGGCCCGAGCCCCAGGCGGAGGAGCCGTCGTCAGCAAAGGCGTAGTCGAGCTCGATGGCGTCCTTGAGCCTGCCTTCGTCGACGAGGAGCGAAAAGGCGCCCGTGCCGACCGGGATGGTCTGCCCCATGATGATGTTCTCCGAGACGCCCGACATGTCGTCGCGCTCGGCGTAGGTGGCCGCGCGGAAGAGGATGTCGACCGTCTCCTCGAACGAGGCCTGGTGCAGCGGTCCGGTCTCGTCCCTGTTGATGCCATGGCGCGTGATGGCCATAAAGTATCCCCGCCTGGTCATCGAGTCGACGAGCGCGGAGAGGTGCCTGTAGTTGACGTACGAGCCGTCAAACTCGATCACGCCGCGCAGCTCCTTGAGGAGCGCGCCGCGCGCGGCCTCGATGCCGAGCACGCGCAGCACCTCGACGACGTCGTTGCTGGTCGTCCTCGTGGCGTCGACGTCCTCGTGGCACAGCACGGCCGCGAGGTTGACGCCCTCGGTGTCGAGCACCCACTCGGTGCCCGTGGCAAACTCGCCGCGGTCGTCGAGCTTGGTGCGCCTGGCCTCGCGCAGGAAGACCTTGCGGATGCCCGGGATGCCCTGCAGCGCGACGCGCGAAAGCATCGATGCCTCGACGCGCTTGAGGAAGACGTCGTCGTCGTCGTCCTCGGCGCCGGCACCGTCGCCGCCCTTGTCGCCGCCGCTCTGCTCGTCCTCGAGCAGGCGGATGCGCAGCACGAGCTCCTCGGCGTTGTCGTCGTTGAAGAGGCAGTGCAGCTCGCCCCCAAAGTCGGCGTTGATCCGCTCCGCGACCTCGGAGAGGAGCAGGCGCTTGTCGACCATCATGTCGCGCGCGAGCTCGACGCGCAGCAGCCAGGGGCTCTGGCGCGCGGGGTCGGCATCGGCCGGGTCGGCCAGGTCCCAGTAGGCCTCGACCCACTCGCGGTCCTTGTCCACGACCGTCGAGCGCGGGTCCGGGTCGTAGTGGATCTCCGTGGCCGCCGTCACGCGCCGCAGCGTCGTGTGCTCGAGCGCGCACTGCACGGCCTTGGCGGCCTCCTTGTCGCGCGCGGCCCGGCCGAGCAGGAAGACGGTGAGCGACGGCGTCTTGATGTTCTTCGAGATGTTGATGATCTCGGTCAGGCGCGGGACGCCCAGCGTGACGTTCTTGGCGGACACTCCGGCAAAGTGGAACGTGTTGAGCGTCATCTGCGTCGTGGGCTCGCCGATCGACTGCGCCGCGACCGTGCCGACCACCTCGCCGGGAGAGGCGGCCGAGGCCGCGAAGCGCGCGCCGATCTCGCCCACGAGCCATTCGAACGCGTCCGGCGTCAGGCGATGCTCGCACAGCACCCGCTTGGACGCCAGCGTGAAGCGCACGTGCGCGCAGAAGAGCAGCGTCGCGTTGCGCTGCGCCTCGGCCGAGAGCGCGTCGTCGCCGGGCACGATGCGCAGCGACGGCAGCAGCTCGGTCACGCGCGCCGCCACGCGCGTCGGGCACAGGCCCAGGTAGGCGTGCGCCGTGCGCTTGCCCGGCGCGCCGCCGGCGGCCGCCCCGTTGGGCGCGGCGGCGGCCGCCCCGGGCCCGGCGTCGGGGGCCGGGAAGCGCCTCGAGGCGGCGCCGAGGAGGCGCTTGAGGTTGACCGGGAGGTTGACCGAGGCGTCCCCCGAGGTGAGCACCTGCCTGCGGAGCGTCCGGACGTCCTCCTCGATGGCCTGGAGCTCCTCGTCGAGCGCCGCGCGCGCCTTGGGGTCTCCGCGGAGCCTCTCGAGCGTCTTGGCGTCGAGGACGCCAGAGGCCTCGAGCGCGGGCGAGTCGAGGTCCCAGGCGTAGGCGCGCCGCATCTTGGCCCCGTCCCAGTTGAGCGGCTCGATCTTCTGCCCCTCGATGGCGGTCCCTTCCATGCCGTCCTCGCCGTAGAGGAACTGGACGACCTCGCCCGCGCCGTTGCGGACGGTCCCGTCGTAGCGCACCTGGAGGTCCTCCATGGCCTTGACGAGGCGCCGCTGGATGTATCCCGTCGATGCGGTCTTGACGGCCGTGTCGATGAGCCCCTCGCGCCCTCCCATGGCGTGGAAGAAAAACTCCTGGGGCGTGAGGCCGCGGAGGTAGGAGTTTTCGACAAACCCGCGCGACTCGGGGCCGTAGTCGTCCTTTGTAAAGTGCGGGAGCGTGCGGGCGTCGAAGCCAAAGGGGATGCGCTTGCCCTCGACGTTCTGCTGCCCGACGCAGGCGATCATCTGGGAGATGTTGATGAAGGAGCCCTTGGAGCCGGCCGTGACCATGCGGACGACGTTGTTCGAGTCCTGCAGCGAGCCCTGGGCGCGGTTTCCGGCGTCGTCTCGCGCCTTGTTGAGCACCTGGTTGACCTGGTTCTCAAAGCTCTCCATGACCGTCCTCCCGGGCTGCTGCTCGAGCTCTCCCGCCTGCACGCGCGCGATGAGGCCCTTGACGTCCTCCTTGGCACGGTTGATGATGCCGTTGATGATGCCCATCGTGTGCGCGTCGGCGATGAGGTCGCCGATGCCGATGCTGAAGCCGTGGTGCAGGAGCCAGAAGTTGTTGACGAACTGGATCTGGGAGAGCACGGCCCGCGCGGCCTCGGGCCCGTGGTCCATCCACGTGACGTGCACGAGGCCCCCGCCCGAGGCGCCGAGCGTCTTCTTGCAGAGCGTGCCGGTCACGAGCATGCCGTCGCGGATGATCACCTGCGAGTCGGTCGGGCTCATGCCCTCGGGCTCGCCGTCGCGGTACCAGGCCGCGCGCCGCTCGAGCGAGACGCGCGGGAGCACCATGCTGGCGAGCTGCTTGCCGGTCCAGAGCGGGCGCGGCTTGACGACGGCGGGCGGGGGGATCTTGCCGTCCCAGTCCTCGAGGCAGAGCAGGGCGTTGAAGAGCTCGTCGCGCTCGAGGAAGGCGTCCCGAGAGGTGAGCAGGCGCGAGGCGAGCAGTGAGTCCTGCACGATGCCCATGACGGGCCTGTTGGCCTGCGGCGAGACGATGTTGGCCGGGACGGCCATGATCTCGCGCACCTCGGCGCGCGCCTCGTGGCTCTGCACCATGTGCATGTTCATCTCATCGCCGTCAAAGTCGGCGTTGTAGGGCGAGGTGACGGAGAGGTTGAGGCGGAAGGTCGAGTGCGGGAGCAGGCGCACGCGGTGCCCCATCATGGACATCTTGTGCAGCGAGGGCTGGCGGTTGAAGACGACGACGTCGCCCGGGATCATGTGCCTCTCGACGACGTAGCCCGGCTGCAGGTGCCGGTCGCGCTCCGAGCGCGCGTAGCGCAGGTCGAGGCGCGTGCCGTCGTCGCGCACGACGTAGCGCGCGCCCGTCTTGCCCGGGCGCGGGTGCGGCCCCTCCTCGACGAGCGCGCGCAGGCGCTCGACGTTGTGGGGCGTGACGGGCTCGGGAAAGGTGAGCGTGAGCGCGATCGACCAGGGCACGCCCAGCTCGTCGAGCGCGAGGTTCGGGTCGCCGGTGATGACGGTGCGCGCGCTAAAGTCGACGCGCTTGCCCATGAGGTTGCCGCGCACGCGCCCGTGCTTGCCCTTGAGGCGCTCCGAGATGCTCTTGATGGGCCTGCCGCTGCGCTGCTTGGCGCGCGGCACGCCCGGGAGCGTGTTGTCCAGGTAGCCGGTCACGTGCACCTGGAGCAGCAGCGCAAACTCGGCCAGGATGTGCGCGGGCGCGCCGGCCTCCTCCTGGCGCTTGAGACGCGCGTTGGCCTTGAGGATCTCGCTCAGCTGGTGCGTGAGGTCGTCCTCGGACCGCGACGACGAGTCCATCATCACCGACGGCCGCACCGGCGGCGGGGGAACGGGCAGCACCGTCAGGATCATCCAGTCCGGGCGCGTGTACCGCACGTCAAAGCCCAGCACCTTGCAGTCCTCGTCCGAGATGCGGCGCAGGATCTCCAGCGCGCGCTCGGCCGGCAGCTCCTGGCGGCGCTCCGCGCGGCCCTCGGGGGGCGCGCCGTCCGCGCCGTCCGCGTCGCCGCCCTTGGGCGGCGCAAACTCGGCCGTGATCTTCAGGCCGCCGGGCTCGATGCGGTACGCCGGCTGCGCGCCGCCCGTGTGCTCGCACACGCGCTTGCCCGCGCACGCGGCCGCGAACGCGTGCAGGCGCCGCTCGGGGTTGCGGATGCGCGCGATCGCCTTGCGCTTGGGGTCGTCGGGGAGCAGCATCAGCTTGCTGTTGTGGTAGCTCACGCAGCGAAGCACGCGAAGCACCGTGCGCGTCAGCAGCGCGTGGTACAGAGGGCGGGCCAGCTCGATGTGCCCAAAGTACCCGGGGCACTCCATCACGCCCATGCCATCCGTCGTGCACTTGATCGCACGGTCCATCGTGCCCATCCGAGGGTCAGACAGACCGCCCAGCTTCGGACGACCATTCTCGTACGTCTGGCTCGTCTCGATCTGGGCCACAGAGTACCGACGCTGGAGAGCGAGAGACAGAGAGAGGGAGGGAGGGAGAGGAGGGAGGGCGTTGGACGACTGCGGGAGCGTGGCGGCGGAGGCAGCAGCAACGGGGGGGGGGCCCGGCAGGATGCGTCGAGGAGCGAGGCCGACGAAAGGGCAGGGTCGGGGACCAAGCCCAGGGGGGACGCGCGGCCCGCGACGGAACGGAGCCCGCCGCGGGCCAGAGTCCCGCCCGGTCCGCCGCGAGCCCGCTCGCCCCTCCCCCTCGGTCTCCTCGCCCGCGCC
>PGFX01001957.1:0-14393 GCA_003612995.1 Prototheca bovis | reverse complement strand
CACCGGCGACCCCCACCGCCCGGGGACCCGGGCGGTGGGGGTCGCCGGTGCGGGCGGCGCGGACCGCTCGGGCGCGGGCGGGTCTCTTTCCCCTCGTTCGTTCTTCCCCCCTCCCCCTCGCGCGCTTCCTCGGGGCGTGGAGTCTTCCGCGATCGACTACTCTCCCGGTCCCGGGGACGCCGAGGTGCTGTCCCGTCCCCCGCGGTGTCGTCTGCGTCCGGACGAGGTTCGGTGGGTGTTCGGGTACTCTCGCGACCTGGAGGCGCACTACGAGCTCGGTCGGACGCTCGGTCGCGGGTCGTTCGGCGTCGTCCGCCTGGCGACGGAGCGCGAGACGGGCGAGCGGTACGCAGTGAAGAGCGTGCCCAAGGTCCCCCGCAGCGGGGCGTGCACGCCGCGCTACCTGCTCAAGCTGCAGGCCGAGGTGGACGCGATGCAGCAGCTGGGCGCGTCGCTGGACGCGGTGCACCTCAAGGACGCCTTCGAGGACCCCGGGCACGTGCACCTGGTCATGGAGCTCTGCGAGGGCGGCTCGGTGCTGGACGGCTTCCGCCTCGGCGTCTACGGCGAGGAGGGCACGCGCGCCGCCATGCGCCCCGTCATCCGCTTCCTGGCGCAGTGCCACGCGCGACGCGTCGTCTACCGAGACGTCAAGCCCGAGAACTTTCTCTTCAAGCACCCGCCCGTGCGCGCGGCGCCGCGCGGCAACGCCAGCCCCAGCGCGCCCGCGCGCCTCATCGTCACGTCGCCCGTCAAGGCCACCGACTTTGGGCTCGCCCTCTGGCGACGCCCGGGCGCGCCGCCGCTGCGCGCGCGATCGGGCACGCCCGCCTACATGGCGCCAGAGGTGGTGCGCCAGCGCTACGGCCACGCCGCCGACCTCTGGTCGGCGGGCATCATGATGTACCAGCTCCTCTCCGACGGATGCTTCCCCTTCTGGGACGACCCGTCGGGCATGACCCTCGCGCAGATCTGGCACGACATCTGCCACAAAGCCCCCGACATGGCCAGGCCAGAGCTCGCGCGAGCCAGCCCGGCCGCACGAAGCCTCCTCAAGCTCCTCCTCGACCCAAACCCAGACACCCGCATCACGGCCGCGGCCGCCCTCGAACACCCCTGGCTCGCGGACGAGGGCGCGGCCTCGCTCGCCCAACCGCCGCTCAGAGCGTCGGTGCTCCAGAGGCTCCAGCGCTTTGCCACCCACGGAGCCCTCAAGCAGGTCGCGCTGCGCAGAGCCGCGGCGCGCATCGAGGGCCTCGCGCTCGAAGAACGGGCGTTCGCGCCGGACAAGGCGTTCGCCATGGACCTCCCGGCCATCCAGAGCGCCAGAGACACCAAGGCGCGCGTCGCCGCCGCCAGGGCCGCCACGCTCGCCGCCGCGGAAGCGGAAGCGCACGCCCGAGGCAGGCTCCAGGCCGAGCGCGACGCGGGGGCGGGAGGGGGGGGGGCGGCGACGGCCGCCGCCGCCGCCACCTCGGGGGCGCAGTCGGCTGCGACGCCGCAGCCCGCGCACCCCTCCGCGACCGTCCGCCCGGCGTGGCCCGGGACGCCGCCGCCCAACCTGCGCTCGGCCGCCGCCGGCGCAGGCGCTTCCTCCTCCTCCTCCCCCTCCTCCTCCCCCTCTTCTCGGCGCCTGGGCGGCTCTTCGGCGCCTCCGCTGCCCTCGGGCGGCCTCCAGCCGCCGTCGTTCCCGACCTCGATGGCGGGGTACGCCCCTCCGGGCGGGTTTGGGCACGGCTCTGGCGTCCCGCCGACGGCGAGCACGGGCCCGCCCGCGGGAAAGCCCGCGCCGCTGGTGCCGGGCGTGCCGGGCAACTACGCGGCCTCGTCCTACCCCACCTTTACGGGCTCCTTCCCGGCGCCGCCCAAGAAGGCGCCCGGGGCGCACGCCGCCGCCCCGGCGGGCCCCGGGGCTCCGGCTCCTGCGCACGCCTCGGGGGGTCCGCACGGGACGGTCGAGGTGCGCGACGAGCCTCGCGGCGGCGCGGAGGAGAGGGCGGACGAGGGCGCCCTGGCGTGCCCGCCGCCGGCTTTTGCCTCGTCCTCGTCGCCTCCCTCGTCGTCCTCTCCGGCCCCTCCCGCTCCGTCTTCGCTGTCTCCTCCCACGTCGGCGTGTCCTCCGCCTCCCGTGTCTCCCCCCGCGGGCCACGCGTCTCCGACGGCTCTGGACGAGGCGCTCTCTCGCCGCGAGTCGTGCGAGGTGTCTCTGGTGGCGGACGCGGCGTCTCGCGACTTTATGCTTGCCCTGCGCGCTCTGTTCGACGAGCTGGACTCTGACGGCTCGGGCTCGGTCTCGATCGCGGAGCTGCTGCGTGGCCTGCAGCGCATGGGGTACGACGTGAGCCGCGGCGAGGTGGCCATGCTCATGAGCCGCCTGGACACGGACCGCGACGGCCTGCTGGAGATTTCCGAGTTTGCGGCCGGCCTGGTCGACTGGTCGGTCGTGGCCGCGCGCAAGAGCGTCTGGGACGCGCTCGTCGACGACGTCTTCGACGAGCTCGACGCCGACGGCGACGAGTGCATCAGCGTCGAGGACCTCCTGGCCGTGCTCCACGGCCTCGGCGGGGGCGCGGGCGGGGCGCAGGCCGGCCAGGGCCTCGTCGCCCAGGGCTCGCAGGGCTCGCTCTCCAGCGCCTCCTCGACCTCTACGCTCGCGGGAGGAAGCTCTACCGGAACCCTCGCCGGCAGCGGCGCTCCCGACGCGACCGGTGCCGGTGCCGGTGCCGGTGCAGGTGCCGGTGCTGGTGCTGGTGCAGGTGCCGGTGCCGGTGCCGGTGCCGGTGCCGGTGCCGGTGCTTCTGCCGGTGCTTCTGCCGGCGCTTCTGCCGGTGCTTCTGCCGCCGCCTCCGTTGCGGTGCTGTCTCCGCAGGCCGCGGCGTTTCCCCCCCCGTCTCCTCGGTCGTCCTCTCCGCGGTCTCCGTTTCCTCCGCGGTCGCCGACGTCCCCGTCGGTGGCGGCGGACGCGCGGCGCATGCTTCGGGAGGGCGACGTGGACGGCGACGGCGTCATCTCGCGCGCCGACTTTCACGAGCTGCTGACGCCCTCGCCGGCCCCGGACCGGTTGAGCCAGTACCCGGCCCGCTCGCGGCACCTCGCGACCATGTGCGTCGACGAGGAGCTCGGAGCCACGCGGGGAGGACACGGCTCCTCGGACACGTCCAGGGACAGCGGCGAAGAGGACTTTGGAGGGCGGGGCTACGGCTCGGGCACCGCCGGCACGGGACCCCAGGGCGGAAGCTCTGGCGACGACCTCGACGCCAGGACGGGCGGAAAGCTCCCGGAGGAGTCCTCGGACGCCTTTCGCTCCAGGCTCACGACGACCGGCGCCGGCACCGCCTTTGACGCCGCCCGGCCGGACGTTGCGCAAGGTGGAGACGAATCTGGAGGCTCCGGAGGCTCTGCGGGCTCTGGGGGCTCTGAAGGTGCTGGTGGCCCTAGCGGCTCGACCGGAGGCTCCCGTCTCTCGACACCGGCGGGCACGGTTCCGGACGAGGGCCTCCGCTCGGGTCCCGCCCCCGCGTCCTCTCAGGGGGGTCTCCCGCCCCCCCGCGCCTCCGGCTCGCGGTTCGACCCCCTCTACCCCCAGCTGGAGCCGCATCCGGATCGTCGCGCGCCGCGCGACGCGCCCGCGCGCCCGGCCGCCGAGACGATCACGACCGCGGCCTCGTACGACCCCACCATCCCCTCGTTCGAGGCCATGATGCACGGAGCCACCGCGGCAGCCGCCAAGGTGCTCGCCGAGCAGCGCGAACAGGCCCAAGGCGGGAAAACGACGCAGACGGCCCCGGCAGCCAACGAGGCGAGCGGCGAGGCACCGGGAGCGGGAGCGGGGGCGGGAGGCGCCTCCCACCCCGACGCCGCGCCGGGCGCCTCCGCCTCCCGCCCCGACGCCGCGCCGGGCGCCTCCGCCGCCGCCCCGGCCTCCGCTTCCGCCCCTCCCCCGGCGCCCTCGGACGACTCGGACGACCCGCTGCGGTCCGGCCCGCACTCGGTCTGCGCGCCCTCGGCGCCCTTTCCGGCCTCGTCGGCCTCGCCCGCGTACCGCGCGGCGACCCTCGGCGCGGTCGGGGGGGGCGACGCCAAGGGCGGCGCCGAGCCTCCGCCCCCGCCTCTGCCCCCGCCGAGGCCGGAGCACAAGGTCGCGCCGACCATGACCGTCGACTACGCGCCCGGGGGAACCATCGACCCCTTTTGCAACCCGTTCGCCTCCCAGGGATGACGGAGAAGAGCCCCAGGAACCCACGAGCGCGGGAGCGGCCGCGCGACCGGCCCGCGCGGCGAGCACGCCCGCGCCAAGGGCGCGCCCGCCCGAGCGGTGCGCCCGCCCGCACGACGCGCCTGCCGCTTCGCAAGAGACGCGTTTGCACGCGATGCGTCCGCACGACCCTCTTTTCTTCCTCACCCTCACCCCCCCCATCCCTGCATCGCCCGCGGACCGCCTCTTTTCCTCCTCGCCCCCCCCCCCCCCCCTTCCATTCCCGCCTCGCCCGTGGACCGTCCCTTTTCTTTCCGCCCGCTCCCCCCCGCGCCTTGCACGCCTCCTCGGTCTCCCCGCCGCCCTTTCTCGCTCTCTCCCCGTGCGTGCGTTTTCTCGTGCGTCCCTCGCGCGTTTCCGTCCTTTCCTTCCTCGCCGTTTTCCCCCGCTCGGCGCGCCTCCCCCCCCCGCTCCTCGCCGCCCCAGCTCCCCTCGTTTGCACCCTCTGGCGCAGCAGGTCTTTCTCCCTCTTTTTTTTTTCTTCTTTTTTTTCCGCCCACGCTCGCTCGACGTGTCGCCGCCCTTTTCCCGCCCGACCCCCTCGATGCCTCCCTCACCACCCTCAGCCCCCCTCCATCTCGGTCCCTCGGCACTCTTTCCACGCCCTGCAGCTCTTTTTCCCCTCTCCGCCTCGCACTCTGCAGCTCCATCCGCTCCCCTCTCCGCCTCGCGCTCTGCAGCTCCATCCGCTCCCCTCTCCGCCTCGCGCTCTGCAGCTCCATCCGCTCCCCTCTCCGCCCCGCCCTCGTCTGCCATTCCTCTCCTCCCTCGCCCTTGCCGTTCATCTTTCGTTGGCGAGGCCCCCGATCGGCCTCCGACCCCGTTTCCATCCTCCCGACCCCCCGCTCGCGGCTCCTCGCCCTTTCCGCCCGCCAAGTCGCGTGCTCCCGTCGACCCTCGTCCCTTTTCTTCCCCCGTCGTCTTCGCCTCTCCGTCGCTTTTGCTCCCTCCCCCGTCTCCCCCCCCCGCCCCCGGCTCTCCCCTTGCCTCCGCCAGAGCGTCCCACGACCTCACAATTCACGCGCCTTTTTTTGCGCGCGCGGGAGATGCGCGCCGCGAGGGAGCGCGAGCCCCCCTCTCCGCGTCCAAAGCTCCTGCGAGGCGACCCCGCCGCCCGCTCGGCCCGTCCCAATGGGTCGGTCCCCCAGGCGACGGGCCCCCACTTGCCCCCCGTCCACGCCTTGCCCCGCCTCGTTTCTCTCTCTCTCCTCCCTTTCGCGTCCCTTGCCCCGCCTCGTTTCTCTCTCCTCTCTTTTGCGTCCCTTGCCCCTCCTCGCCCCCGTTCACCCGCTCTTTTTTCGTCTTTGTGACTCGCCCCGTCAAACCGGCTCGGACAACGGAAACGGAAAGGAGAAAACGGACGAGAGAACGGCGAGAAGAGAAACGGTGGCGGAGAGGTCGAGGGGAAAGGAGGAAACGCTGCGAGGAGCCGAGCGGCGGCAGAGGTGGCGGGAGAAGGAGCGATGCGACAGAGCGGCGGGCCGCGAGCGAACGACCTGTCGCAGAGAACAGGACCGAGGAGAGGCAGGTTTTGGGGCTGCGGAACGCACGGCTTTGGCCCCCTTCCCGCCCTCGATATTCGACGCGTGCGGCCGGACGGTTGACTCTTGCTCGTGGCCCATCTCGCCCCGCTCCTCTCTGCAATCTTTCGTCTCCGTTCCGTGTCTTTCTGTGAGGGAGAACCTCCAGCGAATCCGGGCAGAGGCGAACCTCTCCGAGTCGAGAAGACCAAAGTTGTCACGCGAGCGGCTGCCGCCCGCCCAAGGGCTGGCCGGCTGCCGCGCTTGGCGGAAAGGAGGGCTTCCCGCCCTGGGACCGGGCCTCGGCCCCTGGAAGGGCCGGGGCCCGGTCTAGTGGGACGCGAGGCGCGGGGAGCGGCGGAGCGGCCTGGGAGGAACGGGCTGCACCTCTGGGGGCGGCTCGTTCCTCACATCACCCCCCCCTTTACGAGGGCGGCCGCGGCGGCGAGGGATAGGGATACGCGGAGCGGGAACTGGGGACGCCGTCGCGGCCACGGGTGCGTCGGGAAGAGCGAGGGAGCGGAACGGCCGCAGGTGGCTGACGTTGACCGAGCGGAGCGTACCGCTCGCGTCGCGCAACTTGTAAGCATTGTCATTGATGACGCTGGCGATCTCAAAGGGACCGTCGCAGAGGGGCTCCAGCTTGTTCTGGAGGGGGTGAGGTTGGGTGGGGCGGTCTTGGAGACCACGGTCGCCTGGCTGGTACGTGACGTGCCGCCGAGCGCGGTCTGCATACGCTTTCATGGTATCGTTTTTGGCCTGCAGACTCTGCTTGACGCGAGCGGTCAGGTCGGTGCCCATGCAGAGCACGGCGATGGCGTCCGCCGACGGCTCGCCGGATGCGTTGCCGTCGGACGGCGGCGCCGGCGGGCCCGCCGTGAGGCGGCGGAGGGCCGAGGTGAGGAGGTCCGCCAGCGTGCGCGGCGCGAAGGTGGAGCAGATCTGCCACGGTGAGAGGCCCGTCGCCGCGGGCGACGTGCCGTTGATGGCGAGCTCGGCCCACAGCAGCAGCCGGTACCACGCGTCGGCGGGAAAGTCGTGCAGGTGCGCGCGGAGGATCCGGCTGACCGTCCGGATCATGCGCTCCGACAGGCCGTCTGCGCTGGAGTGGTACGTCGTGGTCATGCGGAGCTTGACCCCCGCCATCTGCGCGAGCGACTGCCAGAACGCGGACGTGAACTTGGGGTCGCGGTCCGAGACGATGCTCTCCGGCGCGCCGAAGCGGGCCACGAGGCGATCGACGAGGACGTCGCCGATGGCCTTGGCGTCGCAGTTGCATGGGCGTGTGGCGAGAATGATCATCTTGCTGAAGCAGTCGACGATGATGAGCGCCGAGTTGGGGCCGGTCTTGGCCGAGAAGAGTCCCGAGACAATGTCCATGGACACGTCGCGGAACGGGGCGGCGGGGACCAAAAGGGGCACGAGGAGCCCCGGCGTCTTCTGCGTAGAAGGATTCGGAGGCCGACACGCGGGACATGTGGCCGCCATGGCCTTGGCGTCCGAGGCCACGCCTGGCCACGCGACGCGCGCCTGCAGCGCGTCGTACGTCTTGCGGGCCCCGAGGTGGCCCGCCTGGGTGTGAAAGGCGATGAAGACGTTGTAACGCAGAGAAGCCGGAGTGTAAAAGCCGACGGGGATGTCGTGGTCGAGAGAGTAGGCGCGGGGGCGGGAGGCCGCGACGTCCGCGAGCGCGCGCTGTGCGTCGTCATCGTGGCCGTGATCATCGACGGGTCGGCCGCCGGCGCCTCGCGCCCGGCGATCGCCCCGACGGTGACCCGCGGTGCGTGGCTGAGGATTTGCGGGCGTGGCCCCTCTGACGCGCCTCGAAACCCGGCCGCGAAGGGCCGGGCGAGCGCGTCGTCCAGGTCCGCCTGCGTGGCGTCGCGGTCCAGGCGGCTGAGCGCATCGGCGAGGTCGTTGCTCTTGCCCGGGATGTACTCGAACGTGACGCGGAACCGGTTCATGCGGCCCGCCCAGCGTTCGTCGCGGGCCGACATGTCCGGGCGCTTCCACCACGAGACCAGCGCCTGGGGGTCTGTGCGGATGGTGACGGGGGTCGCGCCGGCGAAGAGCTCGAGCGACTCCATGCAGACGAGCGATGCGTAGAACGAGCGATGCGTCCGTGCGCGTCGTGTTTGCGACCCATTCAGAGAATGTATGTGCAGATCGGCGCCTCCTTGCCGTCCTAGACCCGCACCAGCGCGCCGCCGGCGGGCGGCGACGTCGCTGGCGTCGGAGCAGAGGACGAGGGGTTGGTCAAGTCCGGGGGGCTTGAGGGCCTGGCAGTTGAGGATGCTCTCCCGCAGCTCGCCCGGGGCGCGCGGTTCCGCCGGTCCCCACGCGTAGGGGACGTCCTTTATCGTGAGTTTGCGGAGCGGCTCGGCGATGTTGGCGAAGCGGGGAATCCACTGGCGGGCAAAGTTGGCCACGCCGAGGACGGCACGGACGTCCGTCTTGGACCGCGGAGGTCCGAGCTCTGCCAGCTTGTCGGCCAGCTTGGTCGACGGCCGAGTTCCGTCGGCGCCGACGGTGTGGCCGAGGAACCAAAGGGTGCGGCGGTCGAGGCGCGACTTTCCCTGGTTGATGTGGAGGCCGGCCTTGTCCAGGCGGTCGAGGACCGCTTGGCTGTCGCGATGGTGTTGTTCCAGCGTGGGGCTGGCGATGAGGTTGTCGTCCGTGTGGATCCACATGTTCTCGGAGAGGAGGCCATCGAGCACCGACGTGAGCGTGCGCGTGAAGAGCGCGGGGCTGCACCTGATGCCGAAGGGCAGGCAGCGGAACGCGTCCATGCCTTGCTCGAGGCAGATGGTCGTGAACGGGGCGGTTTGAGGGCGCAGAGACACCTGGAAAAAAAGGCGCCGGTGAGATCCAGGAGAGAAAAGGACTTGTCGCCGTACTGCCGACTCGAGGATGCCGTGCGACAGCGCGAGGGTTTGAGGAACGTGCCGCCCCCGGAGTTGCAGCCCGTTCCTCCCAGGCCGCTCCGCCGCTCCCCGCGCCTCGCGTCCCCCTAGACCGGACCCCGGCCCTTCCCTGGGCCGAGGCCCGGCCCTCTGGCGGGAGGCTTCCCTTCCCGCCAGGCGCGGCAGCCGGCCTGCCCTTGGGCGGCCGGCAGCCGCGTGTGTAACAACTTCGGTCTACTCGACTCTGAGAGGTTCGCCTCTACCCGGCTTCGCCGGAGGTTCTCTCTCACAACTAGAGCGCTCCGTTTTTCGAGCCCGTCCGTCGCATCGGAATGGGAGCCGCCTCATGGAAAAAAAGCGGCCAACCCGCGCGCCCAACGACGCTTCCGCTTCCTACCAAAGGCTCGAAAGGGCAAACGGGGCTCCATGCCCGCCTTCCTCTGCGGCAACCCTGTCCCGACGGCTCCCCCTCCCCTCTCCCACCCCGGCCGCTCGCCGCGCGGCGACCCACGCTCCCGGCTTTACCGCTTCGCCCCTGGGTCTCCCTCTCCGCTCGCGCTCGGTCCCGTCTCTGTCTTTCCGCGTCTGGTGCTCGCAAGGGGTGGTTTCATTTGCGGCGCGCGCTGTGGGGCGGCTCGCCGGCGGGGCCTGAAAGAGACGGGGGAGAGGGGGGTTGGGGCGGGACGTGGCCCGGCCTCGGCGCCGGGGCGGCGAGGAGGGCGCGTCGCGAGCGATCGAACAAAAGAAGCACGCGCTGTGGGAGCGGGAGCGGGGATCGGGAAGAGGAAGAGGAGGATGGGCTGGCGGGAGGAGCGGAGGGGAACCGCAGGCGCGCGGGTTGAAAAGGGCCCGCGCAGGCCGGGGTCGGCCCGCGGGCGCGGGAGGGAGGCGAGGAGGCATCGGAGCGGCGTTGGTGGAGGAAAGGGGCGCGTCGGCTGGACGCGGACGGGGAAAAGGGGGGGCGTCGCGCGGAGCGCGGACGGGGTGGGTTGCAAGGCACAGTTGAGAGTCGGAACGGAAACGCGGACGTGCGCGGACGACACGGACAGGCAGAGAAGAAGGGAAGAGAGAGGAAAAGAGGCGGAGCGGAGACGGCGACGGGCACAGAGGGGGGGAGGGGGGGACGAGGCGGCGGCGAAACGGAGCAGAGTCGACCGACGGCGGGAGAGATCGGGCGGCGCAGACGGAACGGAAGCGCAGGAGGGAGAAGAGAGAGGGAGGCGCGCGGCGCGTTTCGGTGCGCCAGGGACGAGGGGCCCCGTTCCGAAGCGAAGAGAGATCATGAAATGCAGGGACGCGGGAAAGGGGTTGCGCGCCCGAGGAGGAGACGAGGGAGAGGAGCGGGAGACCGTTGGGCCTCGCAGAGCCGGCGGAGGAGCGAGGAGGACGAAGAGAGCTTGGGCGTGGGGAGGGGTTTGGGAGGGAGACGGCGTGAGCGGGGGGTGGGTTTGAGGGGGTGCGGGGTGCGTGGCGCGCGCGTAGCGCGCGCGTGTGGAAAAGGACAGAGGAAGAGGAGGCAAAGGGAGGCAGGAAACGGGGCGGGAGAGAGAGAGAGTCTGGACAAGCTAGGCAGGGAGAGCGGGGGTGACGGGAAGACATTGCGGCGTGGGAGGCGGAGGGGGGGCGGGAGCGATGGGAAGACATTGCGGCGCGGGAGGGGGGGGGGGGGGGGGGCTCGACGAGGGGGAAGGCGATACGCGGAGGAAGCAGGGGCAGATGGGAGAGAAACGGGGAAAGAATACATTGGTGAAACGGGAGAAAAGATCGGGGAGGAATTCCGGCAGGAGCCTCGAGGTGTGGATCCGCGCGGCGGGGTCGCGTTCGGGACCGCGGCCGTCGATGCGTCGGCGGCGGCAGCGCTGGGTCGTTCGGCGGCGCGGTGCGGCGCGGTTTGGGCCGAGAGCCAGCAGAGCTGCGGACGCGCAGATTTGCGGAGCCAGCAGAGCTGCGGACGCGCAGATTCGCGGAGCCAGCGGCCCTGCGACCCTGCGGTCCTACACGCCCTGAGGCTCTGCGGACCGTCCGCCCCAGCGACCCTGCGGTCCTACACGCCCTGCGGCTCTGCGGACCGTCCGCCCCTGCGACCGGCTCACTTGCTGCCGGTTCCGTCGTCGGAGTGGTGCGATCCAAAGTGAAAGTGTCCCAGCTTTGCGAGTCCCGTGCCGCTGGCGACCTTGGTCATCTTCCCCCAGAGCCCGTCGCTGGACTTGTGCTTGTGCCCGGGCTTTGGCGCGGGCGGGGGCAGCTCTGCCGCGGCGTGGCCGCCCGAGCCGCCGCCTCGCGAGCCCAGGCGCGGCGGGGAGATGTGCGCGAGCGCGCCCGCGGACGAGTTGACCGGCCAGGCCTGCGCCGCGCGGCTCGCGAGGTTGGTCAGCGAGCCGTGCGAGCCCGAGCGCGACAGCGGGCGCCGCAGCGAGGACGCCGACGACGACGCCGACAGGCGCGGCGACGACGTCGAGGCCGGCAGCGCGGGCGAGCCGCCGGTGGCGGCGGCGCCAGAGGGCGCGGGCGTGGCCCGCGGCGACGCGAGCGAGGCGCTCGAGGCGGCGTTGGACGGCGGGGCCGACGCCGAGCCCGCGCGCGGCGCCGCGGGCGAGAGGCCCTGCGGGTCGAGCGGCGAGGCGGGCGCGGGGGGCGGCGCGTCCCGCGCGACGGCGCCCGGGGCCCCGTAGGGGCCCGGCGAGGCGCCCGCGACGGGGCCCGCGGGCGGCGCGCCGCCTGCGGGCCCCGGGCCGGCGCCTCCGCCTCCCAGGGCGCTGGCGACAGCGGTGCCTCCGTACCTGCTTCCCTCGCCGGTGTGGAGGATCGGGTTGAGCGGGAGGGCCTGGTCGGCCTGGTCGAGGCCGCGCGGGGTCGAGTCGTCGCTGGCGCCGTCGAGGTTGGCGAGCGAGGCGGACGAGTCAAAGGGGTGTCCCAGGAGCTGTCCCGGAAGCAGCGACGATGCCGAACTGTAGCGTCTGCCCGAGCGGCGCAGGTTTGGCGTCGACGAGACGTGCGGCGGGTGCGCGGCGCCTGGGTAGCCCGCATGGGCAGGCAGGGGCGCAACGTGCTCCGGGGGGTGCAGCGAGGCCGTCAGGGGCGAGTGCCCCGGCTGCGGCGGCGACGCCAGGTGCGCGCCGGCGGAGGCCGAGGGCGGGAGCAGGCCGCCCGACGAGGCGGTCCCCGCGGCGAGGCTGCCCAGGTGCCCCGAGGAGGCGCCTGGCGAGGCGACGAGGCCCGAGCCGCCGAGCGTCGGGAGCGCGAGGCGGCCGGCGCGGGGCGTCGGGGTCTCGCTGGGGCAGCGCGAGAGCGCGTCCATCGAGGAGGAGGACGAGGCCTGGGCCAGGAGCTGCGACGACATCGAGGTCGCCAGCGCCTGGCCCGACGCGGCCGGGGCCGGGACGGGGGCGGGGGTGGGGACGGGTCCGCCGGGCAGGAGCCCGAGCGCCGACCCGCTCGCCGAGGGCGAGAGGCCCGAGGCGAGGCTCGCGGTCGAAGTCGGGCGCGGGAGCGAGCGCGGCGAGAGCGGCTGGCTTGCGAGGCTCGCGGTGGACGCCGGGCGCGAGAGGCCCGCGGGCGCGAGAGACGCGCCCTGCGACGGCAGGCGCGAGAGGCCCGCGAGGTTGGCCTGGGAGCCCATTGGCGTGCGCGAGAGGCCCGCGAGGCTGGCCTGGGAGCCCATCGGCGTGCGCGAGAGGCCCGCGAGGCTGGCCTGGGAGCCCATCGGCGTGCGCGAGAGGCCCGGGGTCCTGGCCTGGGCCTGGCTGGGCGCCGCGCCGCCTGCGAGCCTCGTTCCCGCGACAAAGCGCGCGAGGTCTTCGGCGGAGAGCGTCTTGGACCCCATCGGCGAGAGTCCGTCGCCCGCGCTGGCGAGGCGCGCGAGGTCGCCCGCCGACCCCGCGGGCGTGCCCGCCTGCGAGCGCGGCAGGTGCCGCACGGGGCTCTCGGCCGAGTGTCTCGGGAGCGTGCGCGCCTCGCGCGCGTCCTCGAAGGGGTCGTGCAGCGCTCCAGAGTGCACCTGCCGCGCGGGCGAGACCCCCCGGCCGCGCGCGGCCTCCTCGGCGGCCGCTTGCACCTGCCTCCGCCGCTGCAGCTCGAGGTAGCCGTCGTACTGCGCCCGCTGCGAGGCGTGCGTCGGTTGCGCCTCTGGCGCCGGCGCCGGCGAGGCGGCGAGCCCGTGGCCCGCGAAGGGGGGCGAGGCGGCCGCTGGGTCGTGCGCGGTCGCTTGCTGCTGGAGCGCGGCGGCGCCCATGCCCTTTCGGGCGAGCGGGGAGGGGTGCGACGGCTGCGCGGCGCGGGCGGCGGCTCGTCCGAGCGCCTTGAGGTCTCCCGTCGAGGAGCTGCGTCTCCTGGCTCTGCGCAGCGACTCTCCCACGCCCGCGCCGCCGCTGTCGTAGCGCGCCGGCGGCAGCACGTCGTTGAGCGCCTCCCAGTCGGCTCCCGACGGCGGCCGCGAGAGGCGTCCGCGCGGGGCGGGCGGCGCCGGGCTGCCGCCGAGGTGCGAGAGGCCCGAGAGGACGGAGGAGGAAGCCGAGCGCGGCATGCCGGCGGGTGCGGGGGAGGCGCGGGCTCTGGCGTCGAGGTGCGCCCCGGCGAGGTGGGCGGCGTCCGCGCGCTCGCGTTGCGCGAGGCGTCCGTTGGCGTCAGCGCGCTCGCGTTGCGCGTGTGCACCACCGTTGGCGTCTGCGGTCCCCCCCTTGCCTGCCTGGACCCACTCGTCGTTGCGGACGTCGTAGCCGAGGGCGTCGAGGTCGATGCGAGGGTCGAAGACGACGGCGTCGGCGGCCGAGGCGAGCGACCCCGACGAGAGTCCTCGCCGGAGGCCTTCCGGGAGGACGTCGACGTGCCTTTGGACGAGCGGGAGTTGGAAGACCTCGTCCATGGTGGGTCGCTTGGCCGGGTCGCGTTCGAGGAGGAGGTCTCGGAGGGCCGTGAGGTCTGCCGAGTAGCGCGGCGGCAGGGGCGGGAATCGCCCGCCCAGCACGGCCTCCTCGAGGTCTTCCTGCTTGCGCTGCGGGAAGAGCGGCGCGAGCGACGCGAGCTCGTGCAGGAGGCAGCCGAGGGCCCAGACGTCTGCGGAGAAGGAGCACGGTTCCTCGCGCCAAAACTCTGGCGGCATGTAGTGGGGCGTCCCCGAGCTGGCCCGGGTGAAGACGCGGTCGAGCACCTCTGCGATGCCGAGGTCGGCGAGCTTGAGGGTGCCGTCGGCGGCGAGGAGCACGTTGCCGGGCTTGACGTCGCGGTGCGCCACGTGCGCGCGGTGCAGGTACTGCAGCGCCATCCCGACCTGCAGCACGGCCGACCACACGGCCGGCTCGGAGAGGCGCCGCATCGCGTCGCGGCGGGCCATCAGCTGGCTGCTCAGGTCGCCGCCGGACAGCAGCTCCATGACCACCACCAGGCGACCGTGGTCCACGAACGCCTCGTGGTACCGGACCAGGTTGGGGTGCTCCAGGCTCGCAAGCAGACGAATCTCCCGGACCACCTCCCGGGCGCTCTCGGGAGAAAGCTCCTGCACGTTGGTCACCTTGAGAGCGTACTTGCGGTGGTCCGAAAGACGCTCGGCCATGTAGCTGCGGAGGGGGGGAGAAGAAAGAGGGGGGGGGGGGGGGGGGGGGGGAGGAGGCGGCGGCGAAACGGAGCAGAGTCGACCGACGGCGGGAGAGATCGGGCGGCGCAGACGGAACGGAAGCGCAGGAGGGAGAAGAGAGAGGGAGGCGCGCGGCGCGTTTCGGT
>PGFX01001946.1:0-14398 GCA_003612995.1 Prototheca bovis | reverse complement strand
GGGGGGGGGAGCGGGCGCTTCACGGTCTGCGCCGACTCGCGTCGCGCCTGCTCTGGCAACGTGAGGGCGGGGTCCCGCGCGCGCCCCGCTCCATCTCCCTCCCCCGCTCGCGGCGCCCGGGTCCCCGCCGTGCGCGCGCGGCGTCCCGGCGCGGCGGGGATCCGGTCGGTGGCAAGCTCGGCGGCGCCTCGAAGGTTCGCGGGCGGCCACAGATCTCGGTCGTCGTCGGTCGGAGCTCGGCGCGAGGGCTCGGCGGCGCGTCCGGCGGATGCCTGTCGAGGCCTCTGGCGTCCGCGATCCGCCCCGTCGCGCGGTGGCCGCCTGAGCGCGGCGATTCGTCCGGCCGCCGTCGCTCCCGCGCGTGCGCGCCCATTTCGCGAGGGGAGCCGTGCCCGCGTGCGAGATCTCGACGAGGTCGCCCCGCATTGCCCGATCGCGCGCCATGGACGGCTCCGCGCAGGCCGCCGTGACCCCGGCGGTCACCTACGCCACGCTCCAGGCCGCCCTGTCGCTCGACCCGCAGGCGCGCCCGGAGGCCCAGGCGCGGCTGCAGGCCTGGGAGGCCGACGCCACGCCCGGCTTTATCGACTCGCTGCTGAGCATCGTCGCAGAGGTGGGGGGCGTCGACGAGGTGCGCTGATCCGCTCGCAACGGCCCGCGATTGCCCTGCGCGGCGCGCGCCGAGACCCAGGGGGCGAAGGGACGGGGAGAGCGCAGCGCGGGGGAGAAAGGGGGGAGGGAGGGAAGGGGGATACGCGGCCCACTTTCGAACCTCGGCGAGAGAGGGGGGGCGAGAGAGGGGGGGCGAGAGAGGCGGCGCAGCAGACGGAAGGGGGGGAGGGGGTGAGGGAGAGAGGGTGAGGGAGAGAGGGAGAGAGGGAGAGTCGGGGAGAGAGAGGGAGAGAGGAAGAGTCGGGGAGAGAGAGAGAGAGCGAGTGGGGGGGAGAGGGGCATGAACATGGGCGCATGGCCATGCCCCGGGGCCATGTCCGGGAAGGGCCATGACCGGAGCAAGGGGAGCAGGGCCATGCCCCGGGGAGGGGGGAGGTCGTGGCCATGGTCACGGTCATGGCCATGGTCATGGCCATGGCCATGGCCGTGTGCCTGTGCCCCCAGGGGGTGACCGTGCCTCGGGAGTCGCTCCGCTCGGCTCGCCCCGTTCGGCTCGCGCTGCTGCGCTCCTCACCTCTCGTCTTTTTTCCCTCTCCTTCATCTGCTCTAGTCGCTTCGTTTGTTTGCTGCCGTCGTGGCGAAGAACGCCGTGGGCAGCTCGTGGCGCAAGACGATGGGTTCTCGCGAGTGGTCTCGGGTTCCCGAGTCGGAAAAGGCCTCTGCGCGCCAGCGCGCTCCGCAGCTGCTGCTGAGCGACCCGAGCGACCAGGTCGCGCTGCAGCTTGCGCTTCTGATCGCCAACGTGGCTCGCTTCGACTTTCCGCGGCCCTGGGCGACCCTGCTGGGCGACCTGTCGCGCGCGGCCTCGCTGGGGGGGGGTCTGCCGCACCGCTCGCGACTGCGCGCGCTCGCGGCGCTCAAGCACGCGGTCCGGAGCCTCAAGGGCAAGCGCTTCGTGATCGACTCGCCGCAGAACGTTCTGGCGCTCTCGGACGAGGCGCTCATCGCCGCCTCGGAGGCCCTCGACCGAGACCGCGAGGCCCTCGCCGCCCACGCCCGCACCCTCCTCCGGTCGGCCACGGCAATCTGGGAAGAGGCCTTTGTCGCCCTCGAGCCCGCCGTGGCGCAGCCGCAGCCGCAGGGAGGAGGAGGGGGCGGTTCGCCGCTCCTCCCCTCCCCGTCCGCGCAGCCGTTCGGGTCCCCGCCCGCGGGCCTGCCGCCGCGGTCGCCGCCCGACTGGGCGGAGCGCGGCCGCGAGGCGGTGGCGGCGCTGGGCGTGCTGCGCGAGACGCTCTCGCTGCTCCCGGACGCGCAGGGCAGCGAGGACGCGGTCGGAAGGCTGCTCAGCGGCGCGGGAGCCGCCGCCGAGCTCGTCGCCGCCGAGCTCTTCGGACGCATGATGCACCCCGGGGGGCCCGGCGCGGACGCGGGGCCGGGCGCCCCGGGCGTCGCCCCGGGGTCTCCCTCCGCCTCCTCCTCCGCCTTCCCCCCCTCCTCCTCCTCTTCCTCCTCCTCCGTGCGCATGCACATTCTGTCGCGGTGCTGGGAGCGTCTGCTGCAGTGCGCGCTGGTGGCCCTCGACCGGCTGCCCCTGCAGTTTGCCCCGCACGTGCCGCGCTGGGCGGCGCTCTGCGCGGACGCCGGGCTGCTGCGCGTCGACGCGCGCGCCGTGCACACGCTGCGCAGCAAGAGCCGCGTGCTGCTCACGCGCTTCCTGGCGCGCGCGCTCATCCAGCCCACCTACCGCCGCGAGTTTGTCGCGCGCCAGGAGCGCGAGCTCGAGCGCAGACGCCTCGCCGCCCGCAGGCGCGAGGAGCAGGTCGCCGAGGCCCTCAGGGCCCAGCAGGGGCAGGGGCAGGGGCAGGGCGCCGCGGGGCCGCAGATGCAGGGGCAGTCTCCGCCGCCGCCGCCGCCGCCGCCGCCCTCGGCGGCGGCGGAGCGGGCGCGGGCGCGGCTGGAGCGGCACGTGCCCGCGCTGCGCGCGGCGGCGGACGCGCTGGACGCGCTGGCGTCGCCCGCGGGCGGCCGGTGCGCGGCGCTGGTGGCCGCCGCGGTGCGCAAGTATCTCGCGCTCTCGCCCGAGGAGCTGGCCGAGTGGCGCGACGACCCCGAGGGCTTTGCGCGCCAGGTGGACGCCGAGACGAGCCCCGACGCCGACACGCCGCGGCCCTGCGGCGTCGCGCTGCTCGAGTGCCTCCTCGAGCGGGGGGGGGACGCCGCCGCGCAGGTGCTCGTCGAGGCCGCGAGAGCCGGACAGGAAGCCGCAACGGCGCAACGACCGTACCACGACCCCGCGAACGGAGGGGCGCTCGCCCTCGGAGCGGCGGGCGCTCCCGGCGCCCTCGCCCCCGGGGGGGGCGCCGCCGGCTCTCCCTCTCCTTCTCTCTCCTCCCCCTCGTGGGAGCCTCTGCTGCTCAAGGAGGCGACGCAGAGGGCTCTGGGCGAGTGCTTTGCGCACGTGCGCTCGCGCGTGGACTTTGAGGGGTGGTACGGCGCCGAGCTGCGCGCGACGCTGGCGTCGCCGCCGCCCGAGGGCGCGGCCGAGCCGCTCGAGCGCTCGGTGCTGCGCGCGCGCGCGCTGTGGCTGCTGGGCGTGTGCGGCGAGGAGCTGGGGCCAGACGCCTGGGCCGAGGCGCTCGCGCTCTGCGTGGCGCACGCGCGCTGCGCCGACCTCGTCGTCGCGCTCATGGGCGTCTCGGCCGCCACCGCGTTTGTCGCCCAGGCCCTCGAGGAGAGCCAGACCGCCGCGGAGGCCAGGCAGGCGCTCCTCGCCAGCGGAAGAGACCCCACCACGGGAGCGCTCCTCGTCCACGTTAGCGAAGAAACGGGAGGAGGAGCGGGAGGAGCGGGAGGAGCGGGAGCCCCCGGAGCCCCCGGAGCCCCCGGAGCCCCCGGAGCCCCCGGCGCCCCCGGAGCCCCCGGAGCCCCCGGAGCCCCCGGAGCCCCCGGAGCCCCCGGAGCCCCCGGAGCCGGCTCGCCCTGGCCCCGGGGAGGGGACGCCGACCTGGCCGACGCGGACTTTGGCCTCGCCGCCTCCGGCGCCTCCGCCCGGGACCCCTCCGCGCCTCCTCCGCCGTCGTCCGCGTCGTCGTCCCTCTCGCCCCTGGACGAGTCTCGCCTGCGCGCGACGGCGACGTTCGCGCGGCACCTCGCGGCCGTCTCCGCGTGCGCGGACGCGGCCTTCTCGGCGTGCTTTGCGCTGCTGCCGCGGCTGGACGAGGCCGAGAGCATGGTGCGCGTGCTGCACGCCGTCTCGGCGGCCGTCGAGCTCCTCGGCGACGCCGTGCGCGCGCACCTCCCCGCCATCACCGGCGCGCTGCCCCGCGTCTGGTCGGCCGTGCGCGGCCGCGACGCGGGCGAGGGCGGCGGCGCCGCGCGCCTGCACGCCGCGCTCATCGGCATGCTCGCGCACCTCGTCGGCAAGCTCGGCACCTCGGCCATGCGCGAGCCCAGCGTCGCGGGCGTGCTGGGCCCCCTGCTGCTCCACGCCACCGACGCCGCCTCCCCCGCCGCCGAGCCCCTCCTCGAGGACGGCCTGCGCCTCTGGATGGCCGTGCTCCAGCACTCTGCCGAGATCGGACCGGACCTCGCGGGGCTGCTCGCCCAGCGCCTCCCGCAGCTCCTCCGCCGGGGAAAGGACGACGCGCTCGCGCTCCGCATCGCGGAAGCGTACGCGCTCCACGGAGGAGCCGCGGCGCTCGGACCCGCGCTCGCGCCCGCGGCCGAGCGCGCCGCGATCGCGCTCGACGCCGCGAGGGACAGCCTCGAGCGACGCGCCCTCGGCCTCGACGCCGCGCGAGGCGTCCCGGGAGCCGCAGAGGCCCTCAAGGCCCACCTCCGAGCGGCCGAACGAGCCAAACGCGGAGCGACCGGACGCGCAGACGCAGACGCGGGAGAGGAAAGCGAACCGGAAGAGGACATGGACGACCAGGCCGCGGACGAGGACGCGCGCGCGGAGAGCGCCGCGCCCGCGCAGAGCAACGCGCGCCGACGCGCGGCCGCGGCCGCGGGCACCGCGCCCGCGTCCGCGTCCGCGTCCGCGTCCGCGTCGCTCTCCGGCGGCCGGTCGCGCGCGCGCCCCGCGGTGCCCGGGCCGCTGTCCGTGGAGGCCGCGGGCGCGGCGGTGGGCGCGGCGAGCTTTTTGGACAGCTGTCTCCGGTCGCTTCCCGCGGGCGCGCCCCCGCCCCCGGAGCTGGCGCCCGCGCTGCGGGCCGCGGCGCGGTGCGCGGGCGCCGACCTGGGGTCGGCGCCGTGGCGCGCGGCCGGCCGCGGGCTCGGGGTGGTCGAGGCGGCGCTGGCGGCGCTCACGCGCGCGGCCTGGGCGGCGCCCGGCGCGCCGCGCGAGCTGCTGGCGGGCGACCCGGACCCGCGCCGGCTGGAGCGCGTGGCCGAGCGCTGGATCGCGGCCGCGGCCGCGCGCGACATGGGCGAGCTCTTCCTGCCCGGCCTGGGCGCGCTGGGCCGCTCGCGGCGGCACGACGCGGCGGTGGTGCTGTGCGCGCTCGCGTGCGCGGACGCGCTGCCGCCCCTCTGCGAGGACCCGCGCCGCGCGGCGCGCGCGCTCGCCGTGTCGCTGCGGGCCGTGCGCGAGGCGGCCGCGCTGCGGGCCGACCTGGCCGCGCTCGCGCAGCCGGCCGCGCCGGGCTCGCCGGACGCGGACGACCAGCTGCTCGCGCGCCGCGCCGCGCTCAAGCGAGCCGACGCGCTCGCGGCCGTCGACCCCGCGCAGGCCGTGCGCGCCGCCGCCGATGCGCTCGCCGCCAAGCTCTCGCCGGGGGCCCTCCACGCCGCCCTCGCCGCCATCGACCCCGTCGTCCCGAAACAGCTCGAAGCCGTCTACGCGGGAGGCGCCGAGGAAGCCATGCTCCAAGCGCTCGCCAACATGAAGCTTCCGGAAGCCGGAACGGCCGAGGGAGACGAAGGAGCGGCGCGGGAAGGAGGGGCGGGCGCCCAGGGGGCCCCGGGGGCGGGGCCGGCTGCGACCGCGGCCAGGATGGCCGCGGCAGCGGCAGCCAAGGCCGCCGCGGAACGAAACGCCTAAAGGGGGTGAGGCGGGCCTCACAAAGGGCCCCTGGTTTTGGTGTGTGTTTTTTTGCTGTTCTTTCTTCCCGCTCTCGAGCCCCTCCTGGCCTCGCCGCCCACCCTGCCCCCGTTCTCCCCCTCGGCCCTCCGCTGCACCTCTCCCCCCCCCCCCCCTCTCTTCTCCGTCGCCCCCTCTCCCCCCTCCCCTCCGCTCTCCTCTTTCTTTCTTTCTTTTTGCTGTGCACTTGCGACGGTGGCGCGTCGCGTCCGATCGGACGGACGGACGGATGGCAGAGAGGTGCGGGAGCGATGGGAAAAGGAGGGGGGGGGGGGAGGCCGAAGGAAGAGGCGAGGGGCGCGAGGGGCGGTGGCGGCAATGAAAGGTGGGAGCGGCGGAGGAGCGGAGCGGCAGGCCGGGCGGGTGGCGGAAACGGGCGCGAGGAAAAGCGAGGGAGCGCCTTGCCGCCGATTCGCCACGGCGCGATGCAGCGTTGCAGTGCATCCTCGCTGCGGCGCGATGCAGCGTTGCAGTGCATCCTCGCTGCGGCGCGATGCAGCGTTGCAGTGCATCCTTGCTGCGGCGCGATGCAGCGTTGCAGTGCATCCTCGCTTTGTTGCATCGCGTCGCTTTGTTGCGTCGCTTCGTTGCGTCGATTTGTTGCGGCGCGTGGTGTTCATCCGTCGATGGATTGCGGCGTGTCTCCCGTGATGAGTCCGGCGAGGTGCGTGTTGGTCATGGCTCTGATCCTCTGTTGCTTTCTGGGCTTTGCCTTTTTCCGCCTCGCGAGTCTGTCGCCCGCCTTTGGCGCGGCTCGGCGGGGGGCGGGCCGGAGGCCGGCGGCCTTGACCTCTGCGACGAGCTCGCTCTCGTCGTCCGGGATGGGCGTCGAGAGCCAGAGGTCGACGAGGTCCTGGTCGACCGAAACGGACTGCAGCCTCGGGTCTGTCGCGAAGAGCACGTCGCACGCCAGGTCGGGCTCGTGCGACCGCAGCGGCACCACGAGCCCGCGCGCCACCATGTCCCGCACGTCCGCCTCCGCGCCGGGGTAGGCGTCGGCCGCCTCCTTGATCGACAGCGGCCGCGCCGCGCCGCGCAGGCGCTGCAGCAGCTGCGAGCGAGACCGGACCTGCACCTCGGGACGGTACTCGAGACGCAGAGACGCCACGTTCTCCGCCACCGCCGCGGGAGACAGCGGCGCGGAGGCCGAGCCGCCCCCGGACGAGACCCCGCCGGCCCCCTTGCCCTCCTCCTCGCCCCCGCCGACCCCCTTGCCCTCCTCCTCGCCCCCGCCCCACCCGCCGCGGACGCTCACGCGCGCGTTCGCGCGCAGCTCGCGCAGCAGCGGACCGTCCGAGGCCACGTCCACGCCGCAGGCCTGCTGGATCTCCGACGCCGAGAGCTCGCGGCCCACAGACCGCAGCAGGTCCACCACCCGCTTCTGCCGCATGCCCAGGGGCAGAGGACGCGCCGGCGCGCCGTCCGACGAGCCCGCGCGGCCGGACGCCGCGGGTGACGGAGGGTTGCGCCAGCTCGACGCGCCGCGACGAGACGACTGCGAAACGTCCGCGGACGACGTCGCAGACTCCGCGCGACGCGCGCGAGCCGCTGAAACGGAGGGCAGGGACGCGGGGGAGGAAGGGGGGAGGAAGGGGGGGGACGCGAGGCGGTGAGCGGAGCGGACGCGCCGAGCCCGCTCCGAGGCGCTCGATCGCGGGCGGGCCGCTCTCTCGCGTCGCGCCGCGGCGTTTCGCACCCGGCGCATTCGGATTCCCGCGCGCGTTCGTCTCGCGCCGGTCGGATCCGTCGCCGTCGTCGCGCCCGAACGCGCCCCAGCCCGGCCCGGCGCCCCGCGCGCCCGAGTGGCTCCGCCGCGAGGGCGCCCCTGCGGCTCACCCTTTGCCTGCCGTTGCTTGGCGAGCCTCGCGTTTCTCTCCTTGGCGGATGCATCGAGGGTCTGGCTGACTCGGACCTGCTGCTTCCGAAAGCGTTCGAGGACCGAGTTGTGGGCAGAGCCCGCGCCTGGGCCCGGCATTGTGCTCGGCGCGCGATCGGTCGGCGGGGGATCACGCGGCGCAAGCCGGGCGCATGCGCGTCGACGCCTCGCGCTCGCGCGCCGTGCAGACCACGGCCCCGCGAGAAACGACGAGCGGTGCACGCCAGCCGCGCAAACGGCCGGGAAACACGTCGCGGCGCCCCGCGGAGCCCGGCCAAGCGCGCCGCCCGGCCGGCCCCGCGCGGGGGCGCGAAGGGGGAGGGGAAGCGGCGCGGGGGGAGGGCGGGTCGAAAGGGAAGGTCGGGAGGGAGGTCTCGGAAGGCTGCGAACCGGGGCTGCACTTTGCGCGCGCGCGCGCGCGCGCGGGCGGCCTGCCCGCTCGAACCGGGCGTTGGCATGTCTGCAGGCGGCGCGTGCGCGCGTTACATCTATGCGCGGCGACAAGACCCGCCTCCCTCTTCCACGGCGATGGCCCGACAGCCGCAGCGGACATCGGGGGCCTAGAGCATCGCCCACACGTCCATGCAGCTTGGCCATGCCTCCCACAGTCGTATGCGCACCCTCATGCCTCTCCCTCATGACTCTCCCCCATGACTCTCCCCCATGACTCTCCCCCATGCCACCCGCGCCCATGCCACCCGCGCCCATGCCACCCGCGCCCATGCCGCCCGGCCTCATGCCACCCGCGCCCATGCCGCCCGGCCTCATGCCGCCCGGCCTCATGCCGCCCGGCCTCATGCTTCCCTCTACGTGTGGTGCGGTGCCTCTGTTTGCCTTCCTGCGGCTCGTTCCTGCGGCTCGTGGATGCAGAGCCACGTTCCGTCTTTCTTCGGGAAGACCCAGCTGTTGTTGTCGAGCTTTTGGGCGCACGAGGTGTACATGGCCGGGAACTGGAAGGTGGCCTGGCCGTCCTCGATGGCGTAACGCACCTGGTGCCTCTGCTTCCACCGCGCAAAGTACTTTGGCGCCACCAGCTGGAACGAGTGGTCTCGCATCTCGTCGTTCGAGACGAGCAGCGCGTCCGAGGCCGCCGCCACGGCCGCGTAGAGCCAGAACCAGTCGTCGTTGGTGCCCGCCGGCGCCGCGAACAGCTCGCCCCGACGCTGCATGTCCGCGAGCCGCTTCCGAACCCACGGCGCGGACGCCGAGGGAGGACGCAGACGGTTCGCGTTCACCACGCACAGCACCTTGTGCCGCGCGGGGGGGGAGCGAGAGGGAGAGGAGGAGGGACCGGCAGGGGAATCCCCGGAGCCGGCACCGCCGGCGGTCCCTGCCTCCGCCGCTCCTTGGGCCCCGTTCCCCCTCCCCCCGATTTCCACCCCGTTCTCTCCGTGCTGGCGGTCGAACTGGTCGCGGAAGTCGCGCTCCCAGATGCCGACCTTGGTGGCGACCTTGCTGCGCACCTGGTCGAGCGTCGAGAACACCTGGGGCCAGGAAAAGCCGCCTTTGACGCTGAAGCCGTAGAACGCCACGTTGGCCGCATCCACCAGCACCGGGAAGGGCCCGTTCTCCTCGAGCCAGCGCCGGAAACCGTCCACGTGCGGCGCCGCGCGGCTCATGCGCCCCGCCAGCTGGCCGATGCCCGCCAGAAAATCCGCAAACTCCGACGGCGTCAGGTCCACGGCTCGAACCCGGCCCCCGCACGCGGAACACGTGCCCAGAGGAGAAACGGTGGCCGAAGGAACCACCACAAACCCCCGAGGGTAGCAGGCAGCGGAGCAGGCGGGCGAGGAGCCCAAAGGGGACGAGGGGGAGCCGGCGGGGGAGGAGGAAGGGAGGGAGGGCGAGCCGGCAGGGGAGGAGAGCGAGCCGGAGGGCGAGCCGGAGGGAGGAAGGGACGGCGAGTTGGAGGGCGAGCCGGAGCCGGCGGGGGGGCCGGAGGCGGAGGGCGCAGGGCCCGGCGCTGAGCCGCTCCCCGGTCCATCGCTTTTTTGGATGGCCTCAAAGTATCTTTGCACGTCGTTGATCGTAGCATCCTCGAGAATCGTGTGGTTCGACCCCAGCCGCGCGAAGAGGGGCTCCACGGCCTCGAGGGCAACCGGCGCCGGGCCCGCGCCGCCCTCGGCGCCCCGGGCCGCCCGGATGCCCAGGCGCAGCTCGGGCTCCAGGGGCTCGACCCCGGCGGCCCAGGCGCGGTCCAGCGCGCGCTGGGCGCGCGCAAAGTCGCGCGCGCGCGCCGCGACCACGAGCGCGGGCACGAAGCAGCGCAGGCGAGCGGCCGACGCGCCCGACCCGGCCGAGGGCAGCGAGGCCGCCGCGGCGCCGTACCGCAGAGCGGCCTCGTAGTCGCCCGCGCGAGCCGACAGACGCGCCAAAGACGTCAACGCGGTCTCGGTAGGCGACGCGGGAACGAGCAGAGGAGGGGAAGACGAGCCCGGCGCCGAGCCCGAGGCGGCGCCCTCGGCGGCGCCCTCGGCGGTTTCCTTGTCGTCCCAGGTGGCCGGCTCGCCGCGGTCGATGCGCGCGATGAGCTCTGGCGGGAAGAGCGTGCGAGCAAACGCCAGCGCCGTCTGGGGCGTCGCCAGCTCGGCCGGAGCGGGGGGGGGAGGGCCCGCGGGCCGGGGCGCCAGAGGTGCTGCCGCGCCCCCCGGCGCCCCCTTCCTCTCCCCCTCCGCTCCCTCCTCCGGGTCACCCTGCGTCTCCCCGTCGTCCCAGCGCTCGCATCCCGAGACGAGGAACAGGAGGCTGTCCCGGGCCTCGGTCGTGAGGGGGACGCCCATCTCCTGGGCGGCTCGGAACGCCCGCACCGCCGCGGCGGGGTCGCGGTCGCGCGCCGCGAGCCGCAACGACTGCGCGACCGTCTGCTGAGGCGTCAACGCACGCTTGCGACGCTTCGAAGCCGGCTCGGAAGCGGACGAAGGAGGGGGCGAAGAAGAAGAAGGAGAAGGAGAAGGAGACGAAGCCCTAGCCGGGGGGGGAGGTGGGGGCGAAGCAGAAGAAGCCCTGGCCGGGGGGGGAGGGGGGGGCGAAGCAGAAGAAGCGCCGGCCGCGCGGGGCGAGGACGACGCCATGGCTCTCGCCGCCGCTTCCGTCTCTTCCTTGGCCCCCTTGTCGCCCATGCCCTTCCTCCCGACTCCCTTGGTAGCGCCTCGGCTCTCCCCGACGCCCCGTGCGGAGCCCCTCCCGGTGCCCTTGCCGGGTCCCCGGGTCCCGGGCCCTCTCTGGGCTCCTTCCGGGGACTCTTTCTGGGTGCCGCGCCGCGCCCCGCCTCGACGCACGCGCTCGACGGGCGCGCCTCCGCCCAGCGGACCGCCGCGCGACGCGCGAGCCGCCTCCCCGACCCGGCCGGACGCGCCCGCCCGGAAGGGGGGCGGCGCGGCCGCCGAGACGAGCGACCGGAGCGGCGCGGGCGCCGCCGAGGGCAGGCCCGGACGGAGCGCGCGCAGCGACGACGGCGGCGACGCCAATGCCGCGCGCGACGCAGCAGGCGCGGCGAACGTGCCGAAACGAGACAGGGTGCGCGTCAATAGGCTGCGCAAGGGGGGGACGCCGAGGGGAAAGGGGTCGGCGACGCAAGCGAGCCGGGGGCGACCGACAGCGCGCGCGCCATGACATCATCTTGGCCACATGGAAGCGCGCGCGCCCCCGGGCACCGCCCAGGCCACATGGAGGCGCGCGCGCACCATGACACCGCCCAGGCGACGCGACGGCGCGCGCCCCCGGGCATCGCCCAGTCGACATGGCGCAGAGGCACGGTCGTCGCGGGACCGCCTGCCCGCCTCCTCCCCCGCACCTCTCCCCGTTCTCCCGCTCGCCCTTCAGCACGCCCGCGTCGATCGGGCCTCGACTCGGCGAGAAGTGGCCCGTCCTGCGCCGCCCGACCCCCCCCCCCTCCACACCGCTCCTCCCCCCCTCGCCGCCTACCTTTTTTCACGCTTCCCTCCCTCGCGCCCCCATGCGCTCCTCTCCCTCCGCCCCCCTCGGCCTCCGCGCGCTCGCGATGCGACTTTGGCCGCCTTTGCGCCCGTAGTGTGCCCGGCGCAGCGGCATGCGCGCCGCTCCGGCGCCGCCCCGACGCCCCAACGCAGAGCGCGCGCCCGCCGGGACGCACCGTCGGCGGCGCGCAGAGGCGGGGGACGCAAGTTGGGTCGCGACGCGCGACCAGGGTGCCAGCCACGCAGCCATGCAGACGCCACCGCGAGCGTCCGATGCGCGTCGCGAGCCGCACGCCTCGTCTCTCGCTCCCGCGCGTCGGCGACGCAAGACGCCGAGCGCGCGCGGCCGGCGACCGCGGGCGCCCGCGCGCGCCCCCGAGCCCCATGCGGCTCCCCTCCTCGCGCCCCATGCGGCCAGGCGCGCAGCCGGGGGAGGGGAGGTCGGGGGAGGGGAGGACCTCCCCTCCCCCCAGCCGGAGAGGCCTTCCGCCCGAGGCTCCCCCCTCCCCCTCGCCTCCCCCCCCCCCGCCTCCCCCCGCCCCGCCTCCCCGACCCGCTCCCCTCCCGGCGCGGGCGCCGGCGCGCTCCCCGCGGCGGGAGCGGATGGACGGCTGGAAGAAAGCGCGAACCGGGGCGACGGAGGCCGGCCGGCGCGGTGCCGCGCGAAGCAACTCGGCGGGCTGCGGCCGCGTCCTCCCTCTTTCACCTCGGCACTCGTGCAGCAAAGCCAAACACTACTTCACCATGGGTGCGCAACGGCCCCCCGGAGACTGTCGCCGCCGCCGCGGCGCGGTCGGCGGCATTGCGCCGCTGCCGGCGCGCCCGCTGCGCCCGGGCGGCCCGGCCTGATGGGCCCGCGAGCGCGTCGCTGGATCGCGGCCTGGACTGGAGATGCGGATGGTGGAGCCATGCGCGACGCGGCTGGAACGAAAGCGCCCCGAGCGGGTCGCGAACCGCGCCATTCGTGGCACCCTCCCGCTCCCCGGGCCCCCTGCGGCCCCCCTCCCCCTCCCTCGCTCCCCGGCGCCTCCGCTCACGCTCCCCGTTCGCCCACCCCCCGCTCGCTCGCAGGCAAGACGCGCGGTATGGGAGCGGGGCGCAAGCTCCGTCTGCTCCGCCGTGAGGAGCGCTGGGCCGACAAGGACTACAAGAAGTCCCACCTGGGCTCCGAGTACAAGAAGCCTTTCGCCGGCGCCTCGCACGCCAAGGGCATCGTCCTCGAGAAGATGTGCGTGCGGCCGCCGCGCGGCGCCGCGCGCGCTCCTGCCGCGCGTCTGGGCGCGATCGGCGGTCTGCTGGCGGAAAACGCCGCGTTCGGATGCTGGTCGAAGCGGGCGCCGACGCGCCGTGGCGACCGTCGGCTCACGCGCGCCCCCCCTCCCCGTCCCCCTCCATCGCAGCGGCATTGAGGCCAAGCAGCCCAACTCTGCCATCCGCAAGTGCGCGCGTGTGCAGCTCATCAAGAACGGCAAGAAGATCGCCGCCTTCGTGCCCAACGACGGTTGCCTCAACTTTGTCGAGGAGAACGTGCGTGCGAAAGCGGAGCGGGGAAGGGACGAGTTTGCGAGTGGCACGGTCGCAGGAGGGGGCGGGGGGAGGGAAGGGCGAGGAGAGGAGGAGACGCCGGATGGGGGGCAGCATGGCCGGGCGCGGGTGGAGGGGTGGAGGTGGAGGTGGAGGTGGTTTCTGGCCGTTTTGGAGCTTTGTTGGTGGTGTCGTCGCTGTCCGCGTGCCCTCTGGCGGGGGCTGTGCGGCATGTCGGCGCGGTTCGTGCGTCGGCCCTCTCTTCCTGTCCCTTTCCCCCCTCCCTCCTGCGGCTCACCCTGGCCCCCCCTTCTCCCCCCCCCTTTGGACGCAGGACGAGGTTCTGATCGCCGGTTTCGGTCGTCGCGGCCACGCCGTCGGTGACATTCCCGGAGTCCGTTTCAAGGTCGTCAAGGTTGCCGGTGTCTCCCTGATCGCCCTCTTCCGCGGCAAGAAGGAGAAGCCCCGTAACTAGGCTCGCACGCCCCTCGCAGGCCGCACGGCCGGTCCAGGACCGTGTAACGCTCTGGTGGATTCCGAAACCCCGCCAAAGGGAAGAGGAACGGGAAGGGCGAAAGCGGCGCGAGGTCGGAGTCTCGAAGGCGAAAGCGCAGAAACGGAACGAACGCTCGAGGTCTCAAAGGCGGAAGCGCGAAAGTGGTCGGAGGTCGAGGTTTCGAAGGCAGAAACGCAAAGTGGCCGGAGATCCTAGCCTCGACTGCGAAAACGCGAAAGCAGCTGGGTGCGCGCGGGGCGCATGTGACAAGCGGCGCTTTGGGGGCGGGCGCGATTGCCGCTCCCGCCTCGATCTCCGCCTGGCGCGCCACCTTTGGGCGCGCCCGCCCGGGAGCCGCTCCGGCTTCGTCCGCGCCTCCGCGGACGACTCCCCTCCCGTCGCGTCGCGTCGCGTCACATCGCGGCGCGGAAAGGGCGCCGGGGCGTGCCGAAAGGCGCGGCGTCGAAGAGGTGGGTTTGTGAGGCGCCGCTCGGCGGGACGGGCGCGGGAGCGGCGCCGCAAAGCGGGTCGGCGCGCTGGCGAAGGGAGAGAGAACGTGGGGCGCTGGGGGCGTGCGGTGCGATGAGTGGGGGGAGAGAGAGGCTGACAACGGCGGCCGACAACGGCGGGCGTCGTGCGAGGGGGGAGGAAGAGCGTGTCGTTGGAGGTGGAACGTTCAAAAGGCGAGCGCACACGAGCGCCGCCGCGCCGGAAGGGGGCGCGCGGGCGCGCCCGATCGCGATGAGCCGGAAGGGGGCGAGGCCCGCAGGCGCGAGGCGGTCGGTGCGAATAATGTGGTCGAACGGTGGGAGAGGGGACATGGGTGGCAGAAAGAAGCAAACGGGGGGGGGGGGGGGGGGGAAGGGGGGGGGGGG
>PGFX01001935.1:0-14410 GCA_003612995.1 Prototheca bovis | reverse complement strand
GCCGGCGACCCCGGCCGTCCGGACCGCGCGTCCCGGGCAGCGTCCCCATCCCCGAGCCCCAAGCGCGCTCTCCGAGCGTCTCCGAGCACCCCCGCCTCGTCCCACGCACCCAGCGAATTTTTCTGTCTCCCTCTCCGCCGCCCCCCTCTTCCTCCCCTCTCCCCCCCCTTCCCGCAGGCTCGCCTCTCCACGGACGTTGCGGCCGCTGCGCCCCCTTCGGCGGCCCCGAATGCGCCCTCGGCGTCCAAACGCGCGCCGGCTGCGCCTTCCCCCCCCGCCGCCGCCTCCGTCGCCTCGCCCTCCTTTGATGCCGCCGCCGCCGCCGCCTCGCCCTCCTCCGGTGCCGCCGCGTACGCCGCGACGGTGCTTCCCGCCGCGGCCGCGCTGCGAGCTGCCGCCGAGGCGGTGGGGTCTCCCGAGCTGCTGTCGGCGACCGAGGTGTTCGTGGGTGGCATCGAGTCCGAGGCGTCGGTGACGCGCGCGCTGGACGCGTGCCGCAAGCCCGGCTCGCCCGCGTCGGCGCCGTCGCCGCAGCTCGGGGCCCCACAATCGTCCGCGTCGTTCCAGGCGCTCATCTCCCCCGCAGCCGCGGCGCTGACGGAGGCCGCCTCGCTGCCCTCCAAGGCGCCCCCGCGCTCGCCTCTGACGGACCACCTCCGCGCACTGGCGGAGGCGTCGCAGGCGCTCGCATGGGTGGCGCTCCCGCTGGGAGCCGGCGAGCCGGCGGGGCAGGTGGCGGCGGCGCGCGACGCGGCCGACTACCACCTCGTGCGCGTGCTGCGCGCCTACCGCGCCGAGCACCCCGAGCACGCCGCCTGGGCGCAGGCCCTCAAGGCGGCCGTCAAGGCCGTCGAGGTCTACTGCTCGGCCCACCACGCCGGCGGCATGACCTGGACCGGACAGGCGGACCTCGACAGGTGGGTCCAGGAGGGCGGCGCCGAAGCGGCCAAGGTCGAGCCGGGTGCCTCCGAGCCGACCCAGGTCGCGCCCAAGCCCGAGCCCGCGCTCGCTTCCACGCCCGCGCCCGTGCCCAAGCCCAAGCCCACTCGCGAGGGGCCGCCGCCGCCGCCGCCCCCGCCGCCAAAGGGTTCGCTGAACGCCCCGCGTGGCGCGCCGCCGCCCCCGCCGCCACCACCAAAGGGCTCGCTCACCCGTCCGCGCGAGGGCGGCTCTGCGTCCGGCGGCGCCGCGACCCCCCCCACGACGGGCATGGCCGCGCTGCTGGCCGAGCTGAGCGTGGGCGACGGCGCGTCCTCGCGGCTGCGCAAGGTGACCGCGGACATGAAGACGAAGAACGACCCGAACCGCCCGTCCGGGATCGTGCGGGCGGCGGGCGAGGGCGGCGCGGCGGCGGGCGCGTCCGCGCCGGCCAAGGCGCCCGGCGCCGGCGCCGGCGGCGCCAAGGCCCCCCCGCGGCGCGTGGAGCTGGAGCAGGGCCGGAAGTGGGTCGTGCAAGGCTTGGTGAACGAGCAGGTCGAGGTGACCGACACCGACCCGCGGCACTCGGTCTACGTCTACGGCTGCCGCGGCTCGACGGTCTCGATCAGGGGCAAGGTCAGCGCCATCTCCGTCGACGCCTGCTCCAAGGTGGGTGTGGCCTTTGACGGCGTGGTCGCCGGCGTCGAGGCCGTGCGCTGCGCGGGCGTCGAGCTGCAGTGCGTGCGCGGGGCCGTCGGGACCGTCTCCCTCGACGGCTGCGACGGAGCGAAGGTCTACCTCCAAACCGAGGTCGCCAGGAACGCCCAGATCGCCACCGCAAAGTGCTCCGAAGTCAACCTCATCGTCTACGACGAAGGCGCGGACGCAGAGCCGCTGGAATCCCCAGTCCCGGAACAGTTCATCTCCACGTTCGATGGAACGGCGTGGGTCACCAAGCCGGCCGCGCACTCGGGAGCGTAGGGCAAGGGGGCTGGGGGGAGGGAAAAAAAAAAAAAAAAGCGGTGGGGTCGGGTGACCGGCAAGGAGGGTGGAGCTGGGAGGCTAACTGAGAGAGCCGCGCCAACCGCTCGCTTGCGCGCGGGCGACGCGCGAAACGCGCCGATCGGGAACACTGCTCGGCCCTTTTTTTCTTTTTTTCGGCGACTGCAACGCCCGCGGGCCCCCCAGCGGCGAGAGGCAACGGAGGCGGAGGAGACGAGGTGCAGCGGTGTGAGGGGGGACCTCTGCCGAAGCCGGGTGGCGGCGAACCTCTCTGAGTCTAGAAGACCGATGTTATTACACGAACGGCTGCCGGCCGGCCAAGAGCAGGCCTGCTGCCGCGCCTGGCGGGAAGGAGGTCTTCCCGCCGGCGGGCCGGGCTTCGGCCCTGGAGCAGACCGGGGCCCGGCCTAGGGGGACGCGAGGCGCGAGCAGCGACAGAGCGGCCTGGGAGGAGCAGGCTGCACCTCCGGGGGCGGCACGTTCCTCACAAGCGGGGCCAAGCCGGCAAGGCGGCGCAGTGCGCGGGCGCGGGAAGCGCGGCGCTCCCAATCTCGCCTCTGTCGACCTCCGTTCGCTTTCGTTCCCCTCGGCCGGATCGCGCTGCCTTTCCTTGCGATCCGGGGGGCGGCCGACCGGTGCGCCTTGTCGGCGTTTCGCGCGTTGCAACGGGGACGAGGATCGCCGGCGGCGATCGCACGGGAGAGGAGGAGGCCAGGAAGCGAGCGGGGCGGAAACGAGCAGACGGGAATGCGCCAACGAAAGCGGGACGGCGGGGAAGCGGGGGAACGACTGAAGAGCGGAAAAGGCGCGCGGAGAAGGCGGAAAAGAGCGACGGGGCGCGGGCGGCGCGGAAAAGGTGGAAAAGAGCGGCGGGGCGCGGGAAGCTCGGCAAAGTGGAAGCAAACGGGAGCAAGGAGGCAGGGAGCGGACGGCAGGGGGAATGGGGGAGGGGCTCGAGGGCCGTGGCTGTGGGTGCGTCAGTCTTCCATGGGCGCGGCGTCTTCGGCAGCTTCCTCGAGTTGCGTTTCCTGCTCGTTCTCTCCCGCGGCGACGACCTCTGGGGCAGCTCCCTCGGGTCCATCGGGTCCACCCGCGGCTCCCTCCTCCTTGAGGGCGTCGAGGAAAGGCTCGAGGTCCTCGCCTTCGAGGATGGTGAAGGGCACTCCCTCGCCGACGACGGCGACGGTGGCGTTGGCGGCGGAGAGCTCGCCGTCCTGCAGCGAGGCGGCGAGCGCGCGCAGCGCGTGGTCGATGAGGGCGTCGCGCGAGGCATCCGGGAGCGACTCGAAGACGCGCTCCAGGTACGTCCGGCTCGCCTGCGACCGCGCGCCCATCGCAAAGGCCAGATAGTCGTACGCGTTGCCGGACGGACACACGTACCGGATGCCCGGCCCGGACGAGTCGTGCGACGCCAGCAAGAGGCCCACGCCGTACGGCCGCTTCCACGAGCGCTGCGTGCCCACCTGGGCCTTGTCCGCAAGCTGCCGAGCCAGACGAGACGCCGGAAGAGGAGACTCGAACACGTACCTGGAAAAGGACGAGGAGGAAGCGAGGCGGTGAGGCGAGGGATCTCGACCCGGGGAGGGGGAGGGAGAAACGGACGGCGGGACGCGGCCGCGACCGGATGTGCGCTGGCACAAGCACGCACGAGCGCTCACCGCGCGCTCGTAAGCGCATGCGCAAGCGCGCATCGCGTGCTCGCTCGCGTCGCCGTTCGTGCATGCGCACAGCGACGCGGTCGGGAGCGGGAAAAGGGCACCACGCGGCCGCCCAAAGCCAAATGTCGCGACGCAGCCGTCCGAGGCAAACAGCCCCCTCCCCCAAGCCTCTCCCCCGTCCCCTGTCCCATCCCCCCCTTCCCCCCCCTTCCCCTTTCGCCGCGCGCACTTGTGGTTGAGGCACTCGGAGCGCATATAGCGGCAGAGGATGCGCCCGTCCGCAGTCAGGCCCGAGATGGCCACGCCGAGGTGGTCGTCGATTTTGAAGACCTTGCGTTGGTAGGCCGAGAGCTCCGAGGGCGCGCGCTTGAGCGCGGCGATCACGGCCAGCGACCGGCCCTTGAGGCCCACGGCCGCAGAGCCCTGCTTGACTGCCTCCATCGCATACTCAATCTGGAAAATCCGGCCCTGCGGACTCCAAGTCACCACGTCCGTGTCGTACTGCGCAGGGGCGGGGAGGAAGAACGGGTCGCGCGCGGGGGGGGGGGGGAGACTGCGCGATCGCGGTGCCAGGCCGCCAGCCACCGAGCGCCCGCGAAGGCGCGCGGGACACCCGAGCGGCGATCCGCAGCGCCGGTCGATCGACCGGGCCGCAGACGACGGACCTGGTTGCGGAACATCGCGGATGCGGCACCGGGCCGACGCGGAGCGGCGCAGCGAGCGGAGGGCGATCGGCCGCTGGCAGGGCGCGCAGAGCAGGGCCGCGGGCTGGGGCGGCGACCGCTGACAACGCGTTGTGGGAAAGGATCCGAACGTCTGCACGCGCGCCCCGAGCGCGGCGCTCGAGTCCGATGTGGGCCCCTCCGCGGGGGGGCACGCCCGACGGGCCCCGCGCGCCAGCGCGCCGCTCGGCCGG
This sequence comes from Prototheca bovis, assembly GCA_003612995.1. Classification (NCBI taxonomy): domain Eukaryota; kingdom Viridiplantae; phylum Chlorophyta; class Trebouxiophyceae; order Chlorellales; family Chlorellaceae; genus Prototheca; species Prototheca bovis. The sequence goes on along the minus strand of PGFX01001935.1, from coordinate 9,916 downwards.
GGCGCGCGTGTCCACAAAGGCCGGGCTCGCCGGAACGGGCCGCCTGCTCCCGCGGGCGCGGACTCGGTAGGGGGAGGGGCCGCCGCTCGCGACGCGAGCAGCGGAGCGCGCTCTGCCGGCGAGAGCTCGCGCGTTCGCTGAATTTCTCCCGTTTCGCTTCGCTTCGCGCCCGCCGTCTTCGCCCGTCCTGTGCGCTCTCCCCCTGCCCCGCTCGCGTCCCGGCAATGCCCGCGTTCGATTCGGCGCCCGCGCGCCCGGTCCCCGCGCGCCCGCCAGCTCCGCCGCAGCGCGGTTCCGAATCGATTCCGAAGCGTGGGTGGTGTAGAAATACACCATTTGTTTCGAGTTGGGGCGACGAGCGTCGCGGCGTCCCCGACAGGGCGGGAGACGCGTCAGCGAGGGGGGAGGGGGGGGAGACCCGAGCGAGGGAGGAGCGGGGCGATGCGCCTAAGCGCGCTCGCCGCGGATGCGGCGGGCGAGCTGGATGTCCTTGGGCTGGATGGTGACGCGCTTGGCGTGGATGGCGGCCAGGTTGGTGTCCTCGAAGAGACCGACCAGGTAGGCCTCGGCGGCCTCCTGCAGGGCCAGGACGGCCGACGACTGGAAGCGCAGGTCGGTCTTAAAGTCCTGGGCAATCTCGCGGACGAGGCGCTGGAAGGGGAGCTTGCGGATGAGCAGCTCGGTCGACTTCTGGTACTTGCGGATCTCGCGCAGCGCGACGGTTCCGGGGCGGTAGCGGTGGGGCTTCTTCACTCCTCCGGTGGCGGGCGCCGACTTGCGCGCGGCCTTGGTGGCCAGCTGCTTGCGGGGGGCCTTTCCACCCGTCGACTTGCGCGCCGTCTGCTTGGTGCGGGCCATGGTGGCTGGCGAAACGGGGGAGGGGGGGAGCTGGGCGGGGACGGTGCCAAAGCTCGAGAGACTGGTGGTCGCCCCCCCCTCCGCGCGCGCTCTTGTGCGGCCGCCGCGCCGCGCGCGCGCCGGGGGCTGTGCCTCTGGCGCCAACCGATCCCCCGGGGGCGTCGGGCGGACGGGGGCACGGGATCGGTTCGCGCCGGGTGGAGGGGGGGCGAGCGCCGCGGGCGCATATAGCCGCGGCCCGGGACGGGGGGAGGCACCATTTCCCCCTCTCCGGACTCGCTCCCTCCGCCCCCTCCACGCTCTCCTGCACCATGTCTGGACGCGGCAAGGGCGGCAAGGGCCTCGGGAAGGGCGGCGCCAAGCGCCACCGCAAGGTCCTCCGCGATAACATCCAGGGCATCACCAAGCCCGCCATCCGCCGCCTGGCCCGCCGTGGCGGCGTCAAGCGCATCTCCGGCCTCATCTACGAGGAGACGCGCGGCGTCCTCAAGGTCTTCCTCGAGAACGTGGTCCGCGACGCCGTCGCCTTTTGCGAGCACTCGCGCCGCAAGACCGTGACCGCCTTCGACGTGGTCTACGCCCTCAAGCGCCAGGGCCGCACCCTCTACGGTTTCGGCGCGTAGGAGCCCCTCCCCCCCGCGTCGGGGCGCCCACCCCCCCTTCTCCTCTCGACGCCGCTCGCGTCGGAAAGCCTCTCTTTCCCCTCCTCGTCGCACCTCGCATCGACAAGCCTCCTCTTTTTCCCCTTGACGCCGCTTGCGGCACCGGCGCTTTGCGCCCCTCCGGGGCCAGCCCCCCTGACTGCCAGTTTTTCAACGCGCCACGGCAGTGGCACTGTAGCGCCTCGCTTCTTCGCCGCGCTCGGCGCGGACGTACGCAGAATGGGATCGGGTGTGGGGGGCGGAGGGACAGAATTCGAGAGCGAGCGAACGCCAGCACCCTGCCTGCCTGCGTGACCCTTTTGCCCCAACGATGTCCTGCCGAGCCAGGCGGATCACGTTCCGCCCTCGCCCGTCGCGCCTCTTCCGGCCGTCCCGCGTCCCTCTTTGCCCGCGCCGCGGTGCTCGTCGCGTCGGCTCGTCGCGTCGGTTCCGTGCAGCGCCCAGCTCGCTTCGCCCCCGCCCCCGGGGCCCACGATTCCACCCGCCCCGCGCCGCCCCCCACGTGCTCGGCCGGGGCGCCGGGCGTCGCAGGTGGCGGGAAGGCGTGCCGGCGGAGGCGGTGGGCGCCGGGCGCCGCGGGGAGCGGGGAGCGGGGAGCGCTGCGCCGAGGCGAGGCCGGATGTGTCGGCCGCCCGCGCCCGCGCGCTCGGCCCTCGACGGTCTTTCCGATCGTCCAGGCGACTGTTTCGCGCGCGTCTCTTTCCTCGTCCTGCGGCGCCGCGCGATCGCTCCCTGCGCGCGGCTCGCCCGCTCTTGCCGTGGCGCCAGCGCCGCGCGCGCCGCACCCGTTCGGCCGCAGCGCCGTAGCATGCGTCCTGCGACTCTCTCTACGCTCCCGAGCCCCTTTCTGATCTCCGTCCAGGCATCCCAAACCTGATGAGGTCCTCCGAGACGGTGCGAGTTTCGGCCAGAGGTGGAGCGGCGAGGGGGGAGGGGGGGGGGGGGGGGAGCGGGGGGGAGGGCGAGGTCGCGTGCCCCCTGCCCGCGGCCGACTCGGTGGTCGTCGGGTCGGTCGCGGGCAGGGGCGGGAACCGGGCCGAGGCGGTCGAGCCCGGCTTCCGCGTCGTGCGGCGATCGAGCGCGTGGCTCAGACGCGCGTTGGACGCCGCACGGCCTCTACCCGAAACCGGCGCGGTCCTCTCGGCACACGTCCCGCTGCGCCGACGGCCCGCGAATCAGATTCGCCCCCCGAGGTCGCGCGGCGGGCGGGCCGCGGCCGCGTCGGTGCGCTCAGGGGTCGAACGGTCGGAAGGCGGCATGAAGGAGAGGGGGGGGGCTTGCGTGATGGGCCAGGCCGAGACCAGGACTCGCGGAGAGGGGGTGTGGGCTCGCGGGTGAGACGGGAGGGGAGAGGTGGGAGGGCGTGGGAGAGCGTGATGGGGTGGTGGGATGCGTCAGGGCCGACGGGGAGGTAGTGGAGGGATGCCCTAGAGGGGGGGGGGGGGGGGGGGACGCGTGGAGATGTGGCGAAAAGTCGGCGGGCCGCTGGAGAGGGAGGGGGGGAGATTCGAGGGGGGCGAGGGCGCGCGGAGTCGGGTCGAATTCGGTCGGCGAGGGCTCGAGCGGGCTCGGTGCGACGCTCGACGGCATCGGACGGGTCTCACCTTTCTTGGTCGATAATCTGGCAGCGCCTCGACACGGCGCAAGGGCGCGCGACCGCGCTCGACACATTCCCGTGAGCGGGAGAAGGGGCGAGGGAGGAGGGGAGTGAGCGGGAGGATGGAGGGGGGCGAGGGAGGAGGGGAGTGAGGGGGAGGGGAGGCGGGGGAGGGGAGGCGGGGGAGGGGGGGAGGGCGGTGTGGCCGGTCGGCGGCTCGAAAAGGGGTGGGGGCGGCCTTGCGGGAGCCCGCGGTGGCGGGCGAAAGCCCAGAGCACGTCGTTCGACGCCCCACGCGCTTTTCTTTGGCGTCGCATGCCCTCTCGAGCCGCATGTGCTTTTGCGAGGGCGCCGGACGGTTGGAGCGCGCCTTCCCCGCTTCTCTCGCGACCTCGTTCCTCCAACCTTCTGGCCCCCAGCCGCCCGTCCGCCCTTCCGGCTGCGCCCCGCTGCCTCGCTGCGCTCGTCGCGCTCACCCGCTCTCTGTCTCTTCCCCGCAGCCTGCGGAGGCGGGTGCCTTGGTGTCGTCCCCGGCGGGCGAGGCGAGCGACGCGAGCCACCACAGGCACAAGCACCACAAGCACCACCACCACTCGTCGCACCACCACTCGTCGCACGGCGGCGGGCACTCGTCGCACCACCACTCGTCGCACGGCGGCGGGCACTCGTCGCACCACCACTCGTCGCACGGCGGCGGGCACTCGTCGCACCACCACTCGTCGCACCCCCACTCCTCTCATCACCACTCCTCCCACCACCACTCCTCGCACGGCACCGGCACGCCCGCGGCCGGAGGCCACTCGCCGCACGGCGGGGGCCACTCGTCGCACGTGGGGGGGGCCTCGACGCCCGGGGGGGGGCACTCGTCGCACGGCGGGCACCATCACGGCTCGCACTCGCACCACCACCACCGCCATCACTCATCGCACTCGCACCGCCGGCACTCGCACTCGCACCGGCACTCGTCGAAGGAGGCGCACCGTCGCCACGGCTCGCGCGGCAGCGTCGAGGGCAGCTACAGCTCGACCGCCGACGTCGCCGCCGAGGCCACCTCGACCGCCTCGCCCGCCTCGCTCGATGGCGCCAGCGCCTCGACCGCCGTCGCCTCGGCCGTGTCGGGCGCCGGCGCCGTCGGGGCGGCCGCGCCCGCGCTTGGCGGCGAGGCGGGGGCCACGGCCGCCTCGCCGGGCGCCTCGGCCGTCGCGCAGGTCGTCGCGCGAGCGCTCGTCGCCGCCGCAGAGTCGGCGCGCCCCGAGCTCGCCGGCCCGAGCGCCGTCCCGGGAGATGGGGACGCGCAGGCCGCCGACACGGGCGGGGTTTTGATCGCCGCCTTCTCGGGCGCCGCAGCCCCCGCCGCTCCGAACGGCGCCCCCGCCGCAGCCCCCGCCGCTCCGAACGGCGCCCCCGCCGCAGCCCCCGCCGCTCCGAACGGCGCCCCTTCCGCCCCCGCTGCCCCCGCCGCTCCGAGCGGCGCCCCCTCCGCCGCCGCCGCTGCTTTGCCCGCCTCCTCGGCCCTCTACGCCGCCGCCGCGGTCGCCTCCCCCGCCTCCCTGGCCGCCCCCTCGGCGGCGCGCTCTCCGGGTTCGCTGACGGCTCAGGAGACGCCGTCGGGCGGCGTGGGCGGCGAGCCGACGCTGGGTAACGGCATGGGCAACGGCGCCGCGCAGGCGAGCGTGGCCCTGTCGGGCGCCTCTGTGGCGCCGCCGCGCCCGGACCGCGGTGCCGTCTCCTCGCGCCCGCTCCCGGCGCGCGGCGGCGCCGACCCGAACGCCATCGCCGAGCGCGACGAGGACGACGCGCCCTCTGTCGGTGACGAGGGCGCGGTCGAGTTTTCCGCCAGGCCGCACAAGGAGGAGGGCGACGCGCGCGCCGCCGACTGCGGACGCCCCGGCGGGTGCGGCGAGCCGGAGCCGCGCCCCGCCGCGTGCCCAGACGCGGCTACGGCCGACGGCGCGCAGTGCGTCAAGGCCGAGGCGCCGCCGCAGGAGGGCACCGTCGCGGTCCGCGGGGAGACGGCCGGAACGCCGGCAGCGCCCGCTTCCGCGCCCGCCTCCTCCTCCGCGCCTTCCGCCCACGTCCCAGCCGCCACGTCGCCCCCTTCGGCGATGCCCGCCTCGGCCCCCTCCTCGGCGGACGCGCTGGGCGGTGCGTCCGCGCTGCTTCAGGCGTCGCTTCTGGCCGCCGCGGCCACGCAGGCCGCCAAGGGCGCGTCGTCGTCGTCGCCCTCGCGGCCCGGCTCGCGGCCAGAGTCGCGGCCGCACGGCGCCGTGCTCTCGGGCACGCCGCTGACCTCGCAGCGCCCCACGCCCTCGCCCTCACCGCCCCCGACCGTCGGCGCCGCCGACGGCTCGGGCGGCGCGACGCCCGCTCGCCCCGCGCAGTCCGGCGGCGCGGCCGGCGCGGCCACGCCCCCGAGCCGCGCGCCGTCGGCGCACGGCTCCGGGTTGGCCTCGCCTCCTCCGCACGCGCGCGCTGCTCCACCCGCGGCCCAGGACGCGTCCACGCCCCCGCACGCGCCGGGGGCGGGGGACCAGGGCGCCGCGGGCGCCGCCACCGCCGCCGGTGTCGGCGCCGCCCCCCCAGCTCCGCTCTCCGCCGCCGGCGCGCACCCGTCGCCGTCCGCCCTGTCGGCGGCGCACCAGGCGCCGAGCAACCCCTCGTCGGCGGTGACCCCCCCCGACGCGTCGCTGGCGCGCGGCCGCCCGCGCCGCTCGTCGGCGGCGTCCGGCGGCGGCGACGCCTCGTCGCAGGCGCCGTCGTCGACCGAGCCCGGCCGCGAGATCGTCACGAGCGAGCGGCTGCGCTGGACGCAGGACCTGCATCGCCGGTTCGAGGAGGCCGTCGAGGCCGCGGGCGGCCTTGACGCCGCCAAGCCCAAGCAGGTGCTGGACGCCATGAACGTCGCGGGGCTCACCATCTCGCACGTCAAGAGCCACCTGCAGAGGTACCGCCTCTTCGCGGCCCAGGCCGCGCAGAACAAGCGCAAGGGCGGCCCCGCGCACGCCGCCGGGCCGACATCGGGCGGCTCGGCCATCACGGGACCCTCGGCCACTGTCCTCTCGGGCACGCCCTCCGTGGGCCACTCGGGACGCGCGGGCGCCTCCGGCGGCGCGGGCGCCGCTGCGGGCGCCGCCGCCGCGCGCGCCACGAGCCGCCTCCTCTCGACGCAGGGTCTCTCGGCGCTCGGCCGCGAGCAGTCGCCCGCGCGCGCCGCTTCGACGCCTGGCTCGTGGCCGGGCTCCTCCCCGGGCACGCTCGGCGACGCCGCCGGGCCGGGCCTTTCCGCGGGACACTGCTCCGAGCCGCTCCTGGGCGCGTTCGCCTCCTCGCTGCAGCAGCTCAACGCCGCCGGCTCGGCCGACGCGGGCGACGCGCTCCCCTCAGGGCCGGGCGCCTCGCCCGGCGTCGGCGTCGGCGCCGGCGCGGGCGACGCGCTCGCGGGCGGGCGCCACCTCCCGGAGCTGCGCGTCGCCTCGCCCTCGCAGTTCGACGTGGTCTCGCACTCGGTGCACCAGGACAGCTTCCTGCCGGCCTCGTTCGCTGGACAGCGCCAGGAGGCGCAGCGCCTGCGGCCCCTCGGGCAGCTGGGCGACGGTGCCGGCGGCTGGCCCGCGCCGCACCCCGACCCGCAGCACCCGTGGGCCGCGCTGCAGGCCGCTTCGCAGGGCGACGCCTGCGCGGCCTCGCAGAGCGTCGGCGTCGGCTGGGGCGCGCCGCCCGCGCTCGCGTGCGCCGCCGGCGCGCCCGCCGGCACGCCCTCCCCGCCGCCGCCCGCGCTGCAGGCGCCCGCGCCGCTGCCGCCGCGCCCGCCGACGGCCGCTGGCTTTGGCGTCGCTCACGCACACGCGCAACAGGCGCCGCAGCCCGAGTCGCCACGCTCCAAGTCGACGCACAGGCACTCGCACCGACACCGCGAGCACCGCAGCTCGCACGGCGGCTCGCACGGCGGCTCGCACGGCGACCACGGCCGCGGACGCAAGCGCCCGCACGAGGAGGCGCTCGAGGCCTCGTCCTCGCACGGACCCTTTGGCGCGGGCACCTACGGCGCGCTGCTCAACGGCAGCCTGGGCCTGGGCGGCGCCGGGCACGGTCGCGGCGCAGGCGCGGGCGGCCGAGCGCGCCCTGCGGCGCCGGCCGCCGAGGCGTCCGTCGCGCCGCCGCGCACGGCCTCGCCGCGGCCCTTTGGTCGACGCGGCAACGATGCGTTCGGCTACGCGGCCAGCTCTGGCATCGCGGCCTCGTCCGCCTCGGCGGCCGGCCCGCCCGCGGGAGGCGTCGCCGGCGCGGGGGGCGGCGCCGGCACGCTCGCGGGCACGCTCGCGGGCGCGCTGCGCCGCGCCAACGTGGCCGGTCTTGGCGTGCTGCGCGAGGCGCTCGGCGAGATTGCTGGCGGCGTCGGCCTCGAGGCGCTCCGCGAGTTTGACTCGAGCCGCGAGCTGTCGTGCGCCACGGGCGCAGCCTCGGCCGCGCACCAGGCCTCTGGCGCGCTCCCGCTCGTCGTGCCTCGCCCGACCGGCGCCATCGCCAACAGCGACGGCACCGAGCAGCCCGCCGCCGGCGCCTCGACCGCGCCGCAGGGCGGCACCGCCGGCGCCGGCGCCGGTGGGCAGGTGCAGGCGAGCGGCGTGGCCGACGCGGCGGCGGCCGCCGCCGCCGACGCGGCTGCGCGCTCGGCCGGCGTCGCCGACCTGCTGGCGCGCATCGCGACCTTCAACGGTGGCGGTGCAGCCGGCGGCGCGGCCGCGGCCGAGGCGGTCGCGCGCCTGCCGGCCGCGCTCCTCGCGGGCGCGCAGCCCGGGCAGGGCCAGGCGGGCGCACAGGGCCTGCCGGCCGGCCTGGCCGCGGCGGGCGCGCTGGTGGCGGCGCCGCGCGCGGACGCGCCGGCGGCGTCCCCTGGCCCCGAGGGGTCGTCGCGCCCGACGGCGATCGCGCTGCTGCGCGCCGTCGAGGCGGCCGTCTCGCAGCACCTGTCCAGCATCAGGGACGTGCACCGCGTGCTCGCCGAGCGGCTGGTGGCGCAGGAGGCCTCGATCCGCGAGGCGGAGGCCGGGCTCTCGCTCTTCCGCGTGCTGCTGCCCTCACTCGAGGGAGCCGCGCCCGAGGGGGGCGTCTCGGCCGCCGCCGCGGCCGCTGCCGCGGCCGCCAAGGGCGGCGCCCAGGCGCAGGCCCTCGCCTCGCCGCCCACCGCGCCCGCGGGCCAGGCCGCACCGCAGGCGCTGCTCACCGCCGCCCCGGCGCCGGCGCTGCTCGGTAACGGCGAGCCCAAGGGCATCGAGGCCGCGCTGGCGGCCGCCGCCGTCGACCCGCGGAACTCGGCGCTCGCGGCCGCGCTCGCGGCCCTCGCCGCCGCCGCGGGCGGACGCCAGGGACAGACCCAGGCCGGACTCCACCCCGGCGGACGCGTCAGCCAGTGGTGATGCGGACGCGACGGGACGCAGTCGAAGCTGTCCCCGTCGCGCGCGCGCGCCGACGGACGGAGGACGCGTCCCATCTCGGACGCGTCCTCTCGCCGGCGCGCGCGCCCGACGTCGCGGACGCCCCGGCCATCGCGCGTTCTCGACCTCGCGGATCCTCACGCCGACGCTTCGTATCGACGGCTTCCATTCTTCCCGTCAACGGCAATTTTGTTCGTTCCTTTCCAACTCTTTATTTCTCCCATCTTTTCCCCCTCGATTCTCCTCTTTCCTCCTTTTCGTTCCTCCGCCCCGGCAGCGCAGCCTTCGTCGTCTCCTACTCTTGCTCCTACGTTCATCCACCGACGCAACCGTCCGCCCCCGCCTCTTCGCCCCTCCGCCGACGCAACCGTCCGCCCCCGCCTCTTCGCCCCTCCACCGACGCAACCGTCCGCCCCCGCCTCTTCGCCCCTCCACCGACGCAGTTGATGCCGCCGCTCCCATCGCCCCCTGTCCGCCTCTTTGCGCGCCTCTCCTGCTCTCGTCCTCGCTCGCGCAACATCGCCGCCGCGCCCTCGCTCCACTCCTCCTCCCGCCCCCCGCCCCCCCCTCCCCCACCCTCTCGCCTTGCCCCTTCCCATCCCTCTGGACGCGCTCCAACTCATCGGCCGCCGCCGCCGCGCCTCGCCGCTTCCCGGCCTGCGCGGCCCCGACCCATCCTCGCGCCTCCGACCGTCCCTCTCCCCTCATCGCGCCGTCCCCGGCGTCAACCCACCCCCCCGCTGGCCGCCCCGCCGTCAAGGGGCGGCTGCGGTGCGGCGGGCGCGAGCCGAGGCCAGGCGGCGCCGCCCCCCTTCGGTGCCGGCCCCTCCTGGCCTCGGCATCCCCGTCTCGCCGACCGCATCGCCACCGCGCCACATCAAACTCAGCGTCTGTCCCCACCCAGACGCCGCATCCCCATCTGCGTCCGCACTCGCCGCGCGCCCGCGCTCGCGCCGCCCTCGGCGCCCCCGCGTCCCGCGCCCGCCGCCTCCCCGGTTCGACCCGTCTCCACGCTCAGCCTCTTCCCCCCCCCCGCCAGCGTGCCTTTGCCGACCGCCGCGCCGCGTGTCGCGCGCCACGTCGCGCTCACGCACTCTTTCCCTTTCCCCGCTTTTATCATCCCATCTCTCCCTCCCTCCCTCCCTCTCTCTCTCTCTCTCTCTCTTTCGACTTGCACTTCTTTTGCGTCCTGCCTCACGCCTTTTCCCCCCTTTTCTCCCTTTCCCGCCCCGCTTGCATCTCTGTTTGTCCTCTTCCCGTCGCCGCCCGCTCCCTCCGTCCCTCTTTTCCTCTTCTTCGCTCCTTCCCGCCCGCCCTCGTTGCCTACGACCGTTCTCCCTTCTTCCCCCCCCCACCCCCCCCCC
>PGFX01001924.1:0-14483 GCA_003612995.1 Prototheca bovis | reverse complement strand
GACCCCGCCCCGGCCACGCGCGCCGAGCCCGCCCCGCCGCCCCGCGCCGCACCGCCGGAGGGGGGGGGGACGTCCATGCGCGACAGACTCTGACTCTGAAGCGCACGCGCACCGCATGCAACACGTCGCAAGGCGCTTGACACGGACGCAGAGAGAGGAAAGGGGGGAGGAGAGCGCGCAAAGGGAGATGGGGGAGGAGGGAGCGCGCGAACGGGAAAGGGGGAGGAGAGAGCGCGCAAAGGGAAATGGGGGAGGAGGAGAGAGCGCGCGAAGAGAATGGGAAGGAAGAGAGGACGGCGGGCCGCGCGCGCCCAAAGGGCGAGGGAAACGAGGGACGCGGACGCGCGTGGCGAAGAATCGGACGGGAAAAGGGGGGCGAGCGGGGCGACGGGAGACGGACGAAGCAAAGGGGGGTCCAGAACCACACGCGGCGCAGGAAAGAAAAAGAATAGGGTAGGCCGATGCGGGCAAAGGAAAATCGGCAGCTCGCGGAAGAAGGACGAGAACGCAGATCGAACGAGCAAAGTCGGCCAACGGGGGCGTCGACGCCGCTCAAGCGGCCCGCGGCCTCGGGCCGGCCGTCGCGGCCGACCGCTCCGCCGCTCCGGCTGCGCCCTCGGCGAGGCTGCGCGCCTCGGCTTCCTCGGCGGCGACGTCGCGCTCGCGCGCGGCGACCAAGCGCGCGGCGCGGCCGCCGAGCGCCGCGAGAGCGGCGGCCAGGGCCGCGAGGGCGGCAGCCTCGTCGCGCGCCGGGACGCCCGCGTCCCGCTCCCGCGCGCCGCGGCGGAGCCCCCGCAGTCGCGCGACGAGGCCTTTGGCGCGCGCGAGAAGCTCCAGGTCGTCGGGGCGCCTCCGGAGCGCGTCGAGGACGCTCTGCACGTCGCGCACGAGCCGCGCCAGGGACCGAGAGCCCTCGAGCGCAGCCCGAGCCGCCACCGACGCCGGGGCCGGGGGCGACAGCGCGTCCGCCAGGCACGTCGCGGCCGCCGACGACGCGGACCGCCGCGCCGACTCTTCGCACGCCACGCGCTCCCCGCCGGAAGCCTCGACGCGCCACGAGATCTCCCGCCAACAGGGGGAGGGCCCCGCGGAGAGAGGAGAGGAGGGGGGCGAGGAAGAGGCGTCCCCGTCACGGGCCGCCGCGGCGGGCACCCGCGCGGTCAAGACGGGCGCGAGCGACGAAGAGAGGCTCGGATCCGTCTCGGGCAGCAGAAGTGGCAGCTGCGAGGTCGCAGCGGGCGGAGAGGCCGCGGAGGCGTCCAAGGGCGAGCTGCCGTCCGGCCGGCTTGGCGCGGGCCCCAAGGCAGCGCTCGTCGACGCGCCCCCAGCAGCCGCCCTTGCGGCGTCCTCGCGCCAGACGCGACGCGAGACGTGCGCAGGGATCGAGACCGAGAGAAACAGCAGGGCTGGCGGGGCGGCCTCGGGGGGAGGCGAGGGCCGCGGTGCAGGAGACGTCGCGGCCCCAGGTACCTGCACGGCGGGCGCCGCCTCCACCCCAGGCACCTGCACTGCGGGCGCCGCCTCCACCCCAGGTACCTGCACTGCGGGCGCCGCCTCCACCCCAGGCACCTGCACTGCGGGCGCCGCCTCCACCCCAGGTACCTGCACTGCGGGCGCCGCCTCCACCCCAGGTACCTGCACTGCGGGCGCCGCCTCCACCCCAGGTACCTGCACTGCGGGCGCCGTCGCGGTTCCGTCGCGGCCCGTCGTCGACGCGTCGCCGCGCGCGCCCTGGCGGGAGAGGAGACCGCCAGCCCGCACAGCCTCAGCGACCTGGCGGTGCACGCCCCAGTCGTCAGCGACGGCCTCGAGCGGGCCACCCGTGCGGTACCACCCCATGACTTCGACGTCCTCGGCCACAACAGCCGACTCGAGCGCAAACCGCTCGTGCAGCAGCGCAAGGTTCAGCATCGAAGCACCGCCTGCAGACGACCCGCTGCCGCCCCCGCGAAACGCAACCCCAGCGCCAGCCCCGTCTCTCCCGACCGCTCCCCCAGAGCCACCCGCGCCTCCACCCTCGCCGACCGCCGATCCAGCGCCGCACCCGCCTCCTCTGTCGGCCTCCTCGGCCGCGGGAATGACGTCGAGGACCTCGACGGAAAGCCCGTCCGCGAGCCGCCGGCCGAGCAGCAGGCCGCGCGCCGCTCGCACGGCGGCCAGGGGCGCGGAAGCAGACGAGCCCGCTCGCAGCGGAGACGACGCACCCACGCGGGCCGCGTGGTCGCCGATCCCCAAGAGCGCCAACTGCGGGAGGGCGAAGACGGAGCAATCCGTGAGGCGGGGGGCGCGGACTGCTGCTCGGCCGACAGCTCGCGGAAGGGCTCCCCGCCCGTCGCGCCGGACGCCCGCGTCGAGGCGCCCCGGGCGTCGCGGCGGAAGCGCGACCGGACGCCCGCGTCGAGGCGCCCCAGGCGCCGCGGCGGAAGCGCGACCGGACGCCCGCATCGAGGCGCCCCAGGCGCCGCGGCGGAAGCGAGACCGGACGCCCGCGTCGAGGCGCCCCAGACGCCGCTCCCCCGATCGCCCGCTCCCTTCCCGGCCCGCGCACGCGGCACCGGACCGAAAGGGTCACTGCACAGCCGCCCGCTCCCCACCCCTCTCCCCGCTCACCGCGTCCCGCGATCGATCGCAAACCCCGCAGTCCGCGACACGGCCGGGCCGTCGCGCCACACGCTCTACGACGCGCGCACCGGATGCAGGACGAGCTCGACGCCCGCGGCAGCGGACGCTCCCCGCCGCGAATCCGTCTCGGCGGCCATCGCGCGCCGAGTCGCACCCGCGCGCTGGGGCGCGATCGCGGGACCCGCGGCGCGAGGCGACTCGAGCAAGACGCTCAAACGCCACAAACGCAGGCTCTTCGCCCCGGAGATCGCGCTTTGGCCTGCAGATCGCGGCCCCCGACAAAGCCGCGCGCCGCGCCGCGCGCGCGCGCGGCGCGGCGCGCGCGGGGCCTTCGTCGGGGGCGGGCGGGCGGCAGCGGGGGCTCCCCGCCGTTGCGACGGAGAGCGCCCGCCGCGACGGCAGGGAGCTCGGGACGAACGGCGCCGCTGGCGCGTTCAGACGCAGCGAACGGAAAAGCGGCGGCGCGCCCGCCGTGTCTTCTCGACGAACGCGCGTCCGGGCGACGTGGCCGCCTCGTCGTCCGCACCGCTTCCGCTCCCTCCACCCCGCCACCCCGACCTGCGAAAGCATTCGATCTCGCCGCCCCGCGGGCATCCCGAACGCACAAAAACGTATAATAACAGCGTCGCGATGCGAACGAGATGGACCGGAGGGAGTGAGGAGTGAGGCGTACGGGCGCGCGAGCGGCTGAGATAGAGAGGGAGCCGGCGGACCGGCCGGCTGGCAGGGGGGGAGGGGGGGGGGGGGACCATCACGTGGACGCGGAGGAACCCCACGCCTCTTCCTCGGCTGCGCGCGCGCCGGGCGGCTTTCGCCGCTACGACGTGCAACGCGTGCGAGACCGAGTAGACCTCGAACGAAGAGGACGACGGTGGAAGACGGCGTGGAGAGAGGGCGGGGGCGATAAGGGAAAGGAGGGCGTCACGCAAGCGGACGGGAGCAGGTGGTCTGATCTCCGCGCCGCCGGAGAACGACGACGGCGGGGTCGGAGCGGCGCTCCGTGCTAGGCCGCAGGCCGAGAGAGTCTGCGGGTGCCAACGGAACGAAGCGAGCTTGGGCTTCGATGGAGCGAGAGGACGAGCCCGAGGAATCGGCGCCTCGCCGGTGGAGAGGGGCGGGGTGGCAGGGGCGGGCGGACCCGACGTCGGGAAGAGGCGAGGAAAACGGCCGGGATGGGCCCGGGGTGGTTTTCCTCATTGAGCGTGGAAAGACGGCTGGAGCGCGTTTCGTCGCGGCGTTGGTGGGAGACGAGCGCGGAAAGCTTGCGGCGGGACGCGCCGGCCGAAGCGGAGAGCGGCGTGGTGGGAGGGGGGAAGGACGGAGACGAGGGGAAGAACGATCGGAGGCGGCAAAGGAAGAGGAAGCCGGGAAGAGGGGGAAAATTCGTGCGAGACGGACGTGCGAGGATGAGGGCGGATTGGAGGCAAGGTGCGTGTGCGGAAGGGAGGGTGGCGGTTCGAGAGTTGAAGACGGCGGCGACGACGGATCAGGAGGAGGGGGAGGGGAGGTGAAAAAGAACGGCCTTTGGGGGAACGGAGACCAGCAAAGAGACCCGACCTTCCAGCCAGCGTCTTCAGAGGTGCACAAGACAGGGGAAAAAGGATGCAGGACGTACGAAAAAGAAAGAAGTGAAAAAGAAAGAAAAGTGTAGGGCGTGTGAGTGGAGGAGGGAGGGGGGATGAGGTGGAAGCGGCGTCGTCCCGGCGAGGAGAGCAGGGAGCAGCGAGGATGGGAGGATGACCTGGATACACTCGCACAGAGGGAGCGAGGCGGAGGAAGACGTCGACGGTCGACTGTGGTCGGCAGATTTCGGGGCCGCGGCCGTGGGAGAGGGCGCGTGTGCGCCGAAGAGAGAGAGAGAGAGAGAGAGAGAGAGAGAGAAGGCATGAACGAGCCGGGACGGGAAAGAAACGGCGTCGAGACGAACAAAATGATGTGCGCGGGAGAGACGGCGGAAAGGCGGTCGCGTCGGAGTCGGGCAGAGGATGGTGCGATCCTCGTCCTCTCGTCTCCCTCTCCCCCGCTTCCAACCCATGCCACGGCATCTCGTCGCAAACCGCTCAGAACGCTCGGAGCGGACCGCTGGCATCGGCAGGTGCACCGTCGCCGCCGCGCTGGGCGAGGGCGAGCGAGGCGAGCGTGGCCTCGAGCGAGGTGTCGCCGGACGAGCGCGTCTCGACGGGCGTCGCGACCGTCTCGCCAGATGTCGAGGCGTTGGGGCAGGGAGGGTGGTGGAAGAGCGCGTCCGGCTGCAAGTAGGCAGCCGAAAAGGACGTCTGCGGCGAGTGGTGCGCCGACGAAAAGGACGTCTGCGGCGAGTGCCGCCCGGAGGGGTGGGAAAAGGCCACCTGGAGCTCTTCGCGCAGGGCGGGCTGGTAAGGTGCCTGGGGGGCGCCCAGCGAAGCCGAGAGTAGCTGTGCGGCCGCGGCCGCCTGCGACGCCTCGGAGGCCGCGACACCGCTCGGCTGGGAGAACAACGCGCGGCGGTCGGCGCCAAGCGTGCCGTCGCGGTGGCCCTGGAGACCCGCGGCGCGACGCTCGGGCGAGACCGGCGCCGAGGCCGAGACGGCCTCGCGGCTGCCGGCCAGGTCGCGGGCCGCGTCACCGGCTCCAAAAGCCTCGCACTCGAAGATGCCGAGGCGTCGGGCAGTCTCGACGGAAAAGTGCAGGTCGTCCAGGTCGTTGGGAACGGCGCTGTCGAGGCGCGGCAGGCTCGGCACGTGCGTCGACGCCAGCGATTGCTGCGAGGGCAGCGACGCTGCGGGGGGGAGCCCGGCCTGCGACGCGGCGACCATCGAGGCGTAGCGCCCAGAGCCCTCGGCGTAGGCCTGGCCGAGGCCCAGACCGCCCTGGCCCCCGGCGACGAACGACGCGCTCGAGGGGTCGAGGCCCAGCGACGTGGCGAACGAGCGCGAGAGGTCGGACGAAAAGGACGCGCCGCGGTCGAGCGGCCGCGAGCCGCCGGCCGCCGGCGCAGCGGCCGACAGCGACTGCGAGCGGTGGTGACCGTGCGGGAGTGGCAGCGAGTGCGTCTGGTGGAGGCCGGGCAGGTGCTGGTGCGCGGGCGCGTGCGCGGGCCCGAGTGCCTGCGCGGCAGAGAGCCCGGGGGCCGAAAGGCCCAGGGGCGCAAGGCCCGGGGTGGCGACGCTCGACTGCGCGCTGAGGGACGGCGGTGAGAGGCCCTGGGGCGCCGGGAACGGCGTGCTGGAGAGGCGTTGGGGAGCGGAAAGCGAGGCGTTCGAGAGCCCCGTGGCCGAGAGGCCGGTCACGGAGAGGTTGGTCGACTGCAGGTCGCTCGTCGAGGGCATGGGCGAGAAGGAGAGCTGCTGGGAGCCGAGCCCGTGCGAGCGCAGCAGGGCGGCCGCCGAGGAGGTGCTCGAGCTCACAGAGCCCTGCAGCCCCAGAGACAGCGTCTGCGAGGCAAAGCCGCCGCTGAAGCTGGTGCCGCGGAGGCCCGGGCCGGCGAACGCGGACGCGGACGCCGAGTGCGCGAGGCCGGCGCCGTGGTGCTGCGCCGGGGTGCCGTAGCCGCCGGCCGCACCGAGCTGCTGCGGGCCGCGCAGGGAGCCGCCAGCGTTCATGGCAAGCGCGCCGTATTCCGAGGCGGCGGACATGCTGGCGGAGAGGCCGTTGCCAAAGGGCCCGCCGAGCCCGGCGCCGAGCGCCTGGCCCGCGCCCAGCGTGAGCGACGAGGCCCGCGAGGCGGGCCCCACAGACGCCGAGAGCGAGACGTCACCATCCGAGCCCTCGTTCTCGGCCATGGCCATGGCGGAGCATGACAGGATCTGGTCCATGTGTCCGATGCAAAACTCCGTGTCGAGTGCGCCGGAAAAGGACGCCAGGTCCGAGAACAGCTGCGCCGGCGCGGGCGGGTTCTGCCCCGAGGGGCCGGCCGTCGTCTGGAACGGCGCCGCCGTCGGCGCCAGGCCGGACGCGCGGATCTGCGCGCGGCGCGGAGGCTCGGCGAACGCTGCCTCGGACGAGGCTGCGCCGGCGAACGCTCCCGCGGCCGCCGCGGACGAGGCCGGGTCGGCGCCGCCGGTCGAGAGGCCCTGCGCGATCTGCTTGATGTCGTCGAGGCCCTGGATGCCCAGCTGCGCCAACTCGGCGGGGCCGGGCCCGGACCCGGATGCGGGGCCACCCCGCGCTGCGGCGGCCGCTCCGTCTCTGCCCCCCTTTGTGGCCACCGCGGCGGCGGCCGCGAGCGCGTTCACGGCGCGCTCGTGGGCGCGGCGAAGCGTGCGGCGCTGACGGGCGTTGAGGCGGACCGTGCCATCGGGGTTGTACTTTGGCACGTGCGGCCTGTGCCCGCGCGAGGGCGACGAGGGCGGTCCCGCCGGGAGCAGGCCAAAGGACTGCATGAGCCCAGCCAGCTCAACGATGTGGTGCAGCGGGTCTGCCGAGGACGCCGGCGGCGCCGGCGACGGCTGCGCTGCCGCGGGGCCCTGCTGCGCGAACGACCCGGGCGCAGCGCGGACGGGGCTCGCGGGTGCGCTGCGGGCGTGCGAGGGAAGCTCGACTCGCAACGACGGCGCGAACGCCGAGCCGCCGACCACCGAGGCTGGGCGGTTCCCCTGCGTGAACGAGTGCGAGGAGCGGTGGTGCGCGGGCCCCGGGAGCGGGGCGCCGCACGCCAGGCCGCTCGCGCCGTCGCCGCCCCAGCCCTGCGCCCCCTGCGCGGCGACCGCCGCGGTCGAAAAGGCCTCAGCGGGGGCGTCGAATGGGTGCGCGGCAAAGGGCGTGTGCGACGGGGAGATGGATCCCGGCGTGGCGTGCGTTGGCGACTGCGCAGCCGAGCCCGGCTGCGAGGCGTCGGCCCTCGAGCCGCGGAGGTTGACGCGGGCGGGGTAGGCGGCGACGGCCGTGGCTGCCGCCGCGGCGGCCACGGCGACGGCCATGGACGAGTGCTGCGGGACCTGGGCGGCCAGCATGGTCGCCGCGATGCGGCGACCCTCTTGCGCGGAGACGGTCGGCTGCCGCGGCGGCGAGCCCCAGCCGGGCGTCGACGACTGTGAGAGGGCGGGCGAGGGGCCAGAGGTCCCGCCGGGCCGGCTGCGGCCCGCAGCCGGGCGACCCGCGTAGGAAGAGAAGGACCCACCGCAGGCCATGGCGGCAGCGGCCGCCTGCGCCTGGCTCGTGCGGCCGTTGGGAGACCCGAACGGCCCCATGAGCCCGCCTGCACCGACGTCGCCCCAGCCCCGCGACCGCCCGTCCGGCGAGGGCGCCCGCGACGAGGGGCCGCGGCCTGTCGGCGAGGCGGTGCGGCTGCCAGGCGTCGAGCGTGCGGTGCCCTCCGGGAGCACCACCAGCGGCGCCGCGGGAGGCATGCCGCGCGCCGCCCGGCTGGCGGGCGAGAGGCACGCCCCCGCGGGCGTCGAGGGCGGCGCCTCGGCCGCGGGCGCCGGGGCCGAGCGGGCGACGAACGGGGTTTCGCCGTCGGCCGCGAGAGACGTGCGCGATGCACCGCTGAGCTCGGGCTCGGGCAGACGCACGGTCAGGTGCGCGGAGCGCGCAGGCGGCGCGGCAGAGGCGTCGGCGCAGGCGCCGACGTCGACGGCCGCGAGGCCGCATCCCCCGTACGCCGCGGCCTTGGACGAGGAGATCGAGTCGGCTCCGGAGGCGTCGACGTCGCCGGCGCTGGGCACCTCGACGACGCTGACGCTCGCGCTCGCAGGTGGGCTGCTCGAGTCGCTGCTGGCCGCGGCGGCGCGCGACGCCCGGTCCTCGACCGAGGCGTCGCGGCCGGGAAGCGAGACGCCGCGCGCGGACGGCGTGGAGCTACCCGACGAGCCCGCCGACGTGTCCGAGGGCTCGCGAAGCAGCTTGCCGCCCGAGCGCGCGTGCTCGGCGGCGTGGGGGCCGAGGGCCGAGGGCCCGTGCCCGGGCGCGACGTCGCCCGGGTGGGCGGCGCTTCCGCCCGCGCGCACGACGGGCGTGCCGGGAGCGGACGAACCAAGAGAGCCGACCGAGTGCCCCCAGGTGGCGGAGGCCTCGCTCATCGAGTGGGCCGCGCCCCAGGTGGCCGAGGCCTCGCCCAGCGAGGGTCCCGAGGCGACCGAGCCCGGCCCCGCAGAGCCCAGGCAGAAGCGCGCGCACGAGTCGTGCGGGCCGAGCGGGGACCCGCAGTCCAGCAGCGACGGCTCGAGCGCGCGCGCGCAGGTCGCGCCCTTGGGCGCGGGAGGGAGGCACGCCCCGGGCGATCCGGGGGGCGGCGACGAGGCGCGGTCCAGAGGCGTCGTCCCGCTCACCACGCCCTGGCTCGGCGTAAAGGCGACTGCGAGAGCAAAGGAGAGGAAAAGAGAGAGACGGGGAGGACGAGGTCGGGAAACGGAGGGTGGGGGAGGGGGAGGAGAAAAGGGTTGTGGGAGGGAAGAGGAGGGAAGGGAGCGGATAGGCGCGAACGGCCAGAGGCTGGTCGAGAGCTAGCCGAAAAGGACACAGCTCGAATCTTGGAGCCCACGGTCGGTCGTCGCAGCCGTTGGGACGACGCCAAATGCCCGAGCAACGACCCGTGCTCTTCCCCAGGGCGACCACTTCCCCTCCCCCCCCCCCTCCCTCCCACCTCGCGCCGCCCCCCCTGCTCGTCCTCTCCCCTTCCGTCCCCTCCTCCTCGTCGTCCCCTCCGCGGGCGGTCCTGGCGCGCCTTCGCGCCGGGTCCCATCCGAACCCCCATCCCGCCTCCTCCCCGCCCCTTCCGCCCCCCCGCGAGACCCCACCAGCCCTCCCCCTCCGTTCCTAGGCATTTCCCACGCCCCCCTCCCCCTCCCCCTCTCCTTCGTTTCCCCCCCGCTCCCTCCCTCCCTCCCTCCCCTCCTCTTCCGCTCTCCCTCCGCGGCTTCTCCCCCGCCCGCCGCCCGCGGCACCTGCCTCGCGGAAGGTCCCGTGCGCGGCCGAGCTCGCCCACCTCCAGCCCCCGGCGAATCCCCCTCTTTCCCCCGATCCAAGCCTCCGCCGAACGTGTCCGTGCTGCGCCATCTCGGCGTGCGAGACGTCCCAGCGAGCCGAGCCGCGAGATCCGGAACCGACACGGCGCGCGCGACGAGTCGGCTGCGGCCGGGCAGGCGCGGCGGCCCGACCCTCGAGGCGCGCGCGAGGTGGTTGGGGCCAGAGGGCGAGGGGCGCCGTGGGCGCCCACAGCCCGATCTCGGCGCGCCGCTCCGCCGCGCGCCGTCCGAGCACGCGACGAGATTGCCCGCGCGCGTCGTGCCTCTGTGGTGCTCAACAAGCGCATCGCGTTCGGTCGCGAGCGACAGCGTGCCGCGCGGTTGCAGCGACGGCGCGGCCGCGTCCTCGGGCGGACGCGGCCGACCGCGGGCGGTCGCCATGCCGCGCTCGCAGCGCGCCGAGGCCGCGAGGCTCCCCCGTCGGGGGAAAACGGGCGGGCGCGAGGGAGGCAAACGCGAGCGAGGCGCGGAGGGGCGTCTCGAACGGAAACCGCGCGACGACAGAGCAGACGAGACCGCCCGCTCCGAGACGTCTCTGGATGCCGGGTCGAGCGCCCGAGCTCGGGCGGGCGCGCGCGACGAGCGCGCGGGGCTTGCTCACTCGGTCCGACCTCTTTCCGGCCCCCCTCCCCTCCCCTCCCCCCCACCTCTCCTCCGCCCCCCCACCCACCCACTCACCGCCTCCTGTCCCCCGGCCACCCGCATCTCCCGGGACGTTCCGACGCACCGTCGAAATCCGGCGAGTCGTACGAGTGCGGGCTCACACGAACGTTCAGAGGCGTCGCCTGCGAAAGGGAGTCGAGACGGTGAGCGGGGCTCGTGGGCAGGCGCACGCGGAGACCGGGTCGATCGCCCAGCGGGGGGGGAGATGGTGAGCTCTCCGCCGCGAGCGGCGGAGAGGCGCAGGCGCAGACCGCCGCGCGCGGCCGGGCGACGGGGACCAGCATGGCCTCGCCCGCCGCTCAACTCCTCGGGCGTCCGCCGCGAGACGCCGCGCGGCGCTCGCCCAGACGGGAAAAAAAACGCGGAATCGCTGGGTCTCCGGGCGTTGCGGCGCGCCGCCGCTCTTGGGGGCCGCGTCGCCCTCCCCTGGGCTCGCCGCGACGCCTCCCTCGCGCCCGCTGTGGCCGCTGCTGTTGCGGCCGGTGGCGCCCGGGTGGTTGGGCGCCGCACGCACAGACATGGGGACGAACGGCGCGGCATCGACCCAGCGCTCCACGGTGCGCTCACGAGAATCCATTCCAGCACCAATGCGGATCTCAGCGATCGCTCCTCGGAGCGGGTGTCTTGCCTCGGTGCAGGAACGGACGGTTGCGGCTGCACCGACGGCCGCGGCTTGGCGCCATTCGCCGCGCGCGCGCCGCGAGAGGGGGGGGAGAGGGAGGGGCGGAGGGGGGCGGGCAGCCGGGCAGCGGACGCGGTGGCGGGTTGGGCGCGGCGCGGCGGAGTCTGGTTCGCACCGGTCGCCGCGCGCGCCGCCGCGCTCGGGAGGGTCGCGGGCACGCCCGTCGGTTGCGGAAATTCCCACAACTTTTTTTCCGCCGCAGCGGGCCCAGGGCGCCGAGAGGACCCCTCTGGCTCGCCGCGCGTTCGGTCCGCGTGGGCGGCGGGAAAACACGCGGGACGCCGCCGCGCGTCGCGAGCGCGCACAACCGAGCGGCGCGCTGCGCGATCGTCGGCGCGCGGTCCTTTCCGCCGAATTTTCCACCCGTCGAAGAGCGTGCCCAAGTGGCCCACGAGCGGCATGTTGACGCGCGTCGCGCAGACGGCGGCGACTTGACGGCGCAAAGATGCGGGACGAGCTTCGGGGGTCCGACGGGCCCGGCAGGACGCCCCGGGACGGGGCGGCGATACGACGACGGCTCGGGCGGTGCGCCGCGCCGCGGGGGGGGCGGAGGGGAGGGGGGAGGGGGGGGAGGGGCACCGCCTCGTGCGCGGCAAAAGGACGGTGCGCGGCTGCCGGCAAGGGCCGGGAAAGCCCGCGCGCCCGGCCGAGCGTCGAAGGCGGTCGTCGCCGTGGCGATCGGAGCCGCACCGCGCGGGCCGGGCGGGCTCGGAGGGCGGAGCGGGCGACGCAGCGGTGCGGCGGGTAGGTCGCGATCGTTCAAAAGGCGATCGGGATCAGGTCGGCGTGCAGTCCTTGCAAAGGCCGACGCGCGACCGCGTGCGAAGAAAAACGACGCGTATCGAGTTTTCTTTTGCGCACGATGGATGAGTGGAAACTCGCGGTGGAGGGCCCGAGCGATCTGGCGAGCGGACGCCTGGTGCTCTCACCCCCTCGCCCTTTGCCCGTCTCTTTCTCGATTCGCTTCGGCGCGTAGGAAACGCGTTTGCACGCGCGGCAAACGCACGGGGCGCGATGGAGTGCAGGGTCGGGGCGTGCGGTCGGTGGCAGAGCGCAAAAGAAGAGCGGGCGTGGAAGGGGAGCGGCAGGGGGCAGAGGAAGGGTTGGCGGGAGAGGCGCGGAGGAAACGCGAGAAGCAACGCAAGGACGCACGCGTGGGCTAAGGAGGCATTGCAACCAGGCACGCGGTGTGCGGACCGGGAAGCAAAGCAACGGACGTAGGGCGTACGGGTCGACCAGGGGAAGAGAGCAGGACGCGAGGCGCACGGGCTGGCCCAGAGATCGAGGACGACGCGGAGGAAACTAAAAAAAAAAAGAGGAGGGGGGGGGGGTGCGCGGCGACGCGGGCGGCAAGCGCATCGCACCGTCGCATTTTGCGCGCGATTCACACGACATAAAAAAACAAAAACGGGAAAAGAGACGTGCGCGTGGCCGTCCGGCGCCCCCCTCCCCCCCCCCGCTCCCTCTCCTACGCCCTCGTTGAGTCTTCGTCGAGGCCCGCGTCGCCGAAAAAGGCCACGACGCCTCCCTTGGTCCCAACCGCGAGCGGCGCGCCCAGCGCTCCCCAAGCCAGCGAGAGGATGGCGCGGTTGGCGACGGTCGCGGCCGTGGGCGCCCCGGGCGGCTCGCCAGCGCCATCCACGCGCAGGCGTCCCGAGGGCCGCGCCGGGGTGGTCGGGTCGACCGGCGGCGGCATGGCCGCCGAAAGGAGCGGCGACGAGGACTGGAGCGCCTGCGGGTCACCGCGGACGTCCCAGAGGAAGACCGAGCCGTCGGCGGCTCCTGCAGCGACGCGGCTCTCGTCCGGCGCGAGGTCGAAGCTCGGCCACGAGCCGCCCGGGTCGAACCCGCGCGCGCCGAGCGTGGCGAGCGCCCCGAAACGGCGCGGGTCGAGCAGGCGCAGGCGGCCGTCCCGGCCGCCGGTGAGGATGAGACCGCAGGAGCGGCCGACCACGACGCCAAAGGGCCCCGCGTGCAGGCCCGCGACCTCGAGGGATCCCGAGGAGGAGGAGGGCGGCGACGAGACGGACGCGTAGGCGGCGATGCCGCCGGCGCCCGAGTTGTGCTTGGCGCGCAGGTCCCACACGCGAAGCGCCCCGTCCGCGTGCGCGGAGAGCAGGGCCGTGCCGTCGCGCGAGTAGGCGATCGACCTGCACGAGCTCGCGCAGAGGATGGTACGCACGCAGTAGCCGCGGTCGAGCCCCCAGATCTTCACGGTGCGGTCCGCGCCGGCCGAGGCGGCCGAGGCGGCGTCGACGGGCGAGGCGGCGACCGCCAAGACGCGCCCGACGTGGCCCGTGAGGCTGGCGCGCAGGCGCCCGGTCGAGACGTCCCAGGCGCGCACGGCCGCGCGCGCCTCGGCGCCCAGCACGAACCGCGAGTCGAGCGTGAAGGCCAGCGACGTGACGCTCTCGAACGCGCCGCGCAGCCGCGCGGCGGGCCGCGCCGCGGGCGGCGGCCGCGCGCGGGCAGCGGCAGCCCCGGCGCCGTAGGAGGGGGCGCCGCCGTGCGATGCGTCCGGCGCGGTCGCGAGGCCGGTGCGCGCGGCCCAGAGCGCGACGGTGGCGTCCGCGCCGCCCGAGGCCAACACCTGGCCGTCGGGAGAGGCCGCGAGGCAGTAGGCGCCGCCCTGGTGCGCCAGCAGCGCGCCGGAGAGCCGCTGCGGCGACAGCACGGGCGTCGGCGGCGCGGCCGTCGCGCGCGCGCCAGGGACCGGCACCCGCGCGGGCGGCGCGCGGTGCGGGGCGCGGTAGGACGACGACACGGCACCGACGGCGGCTCCCGGAAGCAGCTCGCTGCGCGGCGGATACGACGCCGCGGGCGGCGCGGCCGCCGAGGGGGAGCCGACGCGCCGGCCCGCGGACGGGTACGAGGCGCCGTGCGTCTGCGCGGCCGAGGGGCTCGAGGAGACGGCGCCGAGCTCGATGGGGCGCGCGGTTCCCGAGCCGGAGGGGATGCGGCGCGCTCCCGAGGAGGGCGGGCGGCCGCCGCCGAGCGGGTGGTCCGGGCTGGCCGCGGCCGAGGGCGCCACGCCGAGGTCGGCGGCGCCCTGCCCTCCGTCCGCGCTCGCCCCGCGCCTGCCGGCAAAGGCGCGGCCGAGCGCCGAGCCCAGCGAGGCGGCGGCGGCCGCGGCGGCGGCCATGGCGTGCTGCCGCGGGTCGGCGCCGATGCGGGCCGCCAGTGAGTGCGTGAGCGAGGACGCCGTCGAGGCGAGGCCGCCAGAGCTGCCAGAGCTGCCGGACGAGGTGGCCGCCGGTGGGCCCCCTTCGGCCGACGAGGAGCGCGCTGGCGGGGCGCCCGGGGAGACGAGCGAGGCGGAGAGCGCGCGCGCCTCGTCCGCGTCCGCGGAGACGGCGGCGCCGATGGAGTCGGAACCCTCCGGAGGGGAAGGCGGCGCGGCGCGGGACGCGGCGCGGGACGCGGCGTGGGGCTGGGCGTGCGACGGACCTGGGCCGGAGCCGGGGCCGGAGCCGGGGCCGGTCGGCGCGGGGGACGGGGCGCGGAGCGGGGCGGAGCCCGGCGGCTGAGCGCCGGCGGCGGCCGTCTCGCGCCCGGCGGGTCCACCCCGGCCG
>PGFX01001913.1:0-14486 GCA_003612995.1 Prototheca bovis | reverse complement strand
TCCCAGCCACCCCGCGTCTCGCGCGCCCCTCGCGCCGACGTCACCCCTCCTCGGCCTCCCTCCCCTCCTCGGCCTCGCCGGTCCGCCGGGGCGACACGGGGCCGCCGGCCGAGGGGGTCCGCGCGGAGCGCCCCCGACGCCTCGCACCCGCCTGCAATACGCGTCCGGAGGGCGATCTCGCGGGTCAAGTGGGCGCCGCGGGCCCCCACACGTCGCGGCGCCCCTCCTCGCACCCCGCGCCTGGCGTCCGGGCGGGCGCATCCGGCTGCTTCCTTTGGCGGGAAGCCTGCGCCGGCGGGCGCGTGAGTCCGCCTCCGGCCCGAGCACCGGCGTCATTCTTCCCCACACTCTCTCCGTTCGCGGGGTTTACCCCAAGGACGCGCGTTCGTCCCAGCTCGACGCTCTCGGGTGCCTCGGCGTCCGTTTTCTCCGCCTCCGGTCCTGTGCGGTCGTTTTCGCCTCCATCCTGCCTCCCCTCCACCCCGCCGCTCCCATGGGGGCTCCCGAGCTCTGGAGCTCGCTGTCGAGGGATATGAAGGTTTCCTCGGCTTTCCACCGCGTGCGTAGCTCGCGCCGCGCCCGCTATGGCCTCGGCGCGGCCGCGCTCGCGGCCGTCGCGCTGGTGGCTTTGACCCTCTCTTCCGGCTCCGCGCCCGCCCCCGCGCTGCGCATCGCCGACGGCGAGGCGTCCGCCCGTTCGCGGGGCCACAACGCCACCGCCGCCATCCTGGCGGGCGCGGGCCTTTCGCCCAAGGCGCGCATCGCGCTCGCCTACGACGTCCAGGGCGGCCTGTTCGAGCAGCAGTACGGCCACCTCTCCGCCTTTATGCTCGCCGACTTTATGGGCACCCCCGTGGTGCTCCCGCCCGCGCGCATCGGCGCGCGCGGCGAGGCGCGCGCGGCCCCGGCCTCCGCGCTCCTCGACGTCGACTCGACCGTCTCCCGCTGGAGGCGCGCGGGACTGCGCGTCTACCCCGGCTGGGACGCCTTCCTCGCCTCGGCGCTGCGCTCCTCGACCAACGCCTCGGGGCTCGAGTACGTCGCCGGCGAGGAGATGGAGCTGCTGCGCGCCATCGACGCCGACGACGCCGCGCTCACCGCTGCGCTCCCCTGGAGCGCGTACGCGCACGTCGACGTCGAGGACATGGCCGGCGCCGTCGCCGACGCCGTCGCCGACGCCGCCGCTCGCCGCGCCTCTGCCGGCCGCACCGTCTCGCGCGTGCGCCTCGTCCTCGTGTACCTGCGCGACCCCAAGCTCTCGATCGGCACGCGCGGACGCTTCGCCGAAGCTCGATTCGCGGCCGCGCGTCTCCCGCTCGCCTCGGGCCTCCGCGCGGAGGCCTCGCGCGCCCTCGAGGCCGGCGACCTCGTCGAGGACGCCCCCGACGCCGGCCACGCCTGGTGGTCGGCCAAGTCGCACGCCGCGGCCGGCCCCGCCGACCAGCGCGCCGAGGCCGAGGCCCAGGCCGAGGCCCAGGCCGTCGCTCAGGCCGTCGCGCAGTCGGACGCCCAGGCGCGCGTCGACGCCGAGGCCCAGGCCGCCTCGGCGGCCGCGGACGCCACGTCCGTCGAGCAGCCGCACCAGGTCATCCTCGGCCGCCGCATGCTCGAGACCGACGCCGACATCCTCGAGCACGCGCACCGCAACCTCCTCGCCTCGAAGACTATCAGCTACTCCAAGACCGTCCGCGTCTACACCCCCACCGCCACCGCCGCCGCCGCCGCCTCGTCCAATGTGACGGCCGCGTCCGTGAGCAGCAACAGCACCTCGAATGTGACTTCGACCTCCTCGGCTAGCTCGGTCTATGTCCACGACTACGACGATGATGACGACGAGGACTCGCGCCGTCGCCTCCTGGCGGTGGGCAAGACCGTCTCCTACTCCAAGACCGTGCACAACTACACGGTCGAGCCCAAGGTCGTCGCCGCCTCGCTCAGCGACGACAGTGCGCCGCACGCGCCTGTGCACGACTACGACGACGAGGACTCGCGCCGTCGCCTCCTGGCGGTGGGCAAGACCGTCTCCTACTCCAAGATCGTGCACAACTACACGGTCGAGCCCAAGGTCGTCGCCGCCTCGCTCAGCGACGACAGTGCGCCGCACGCGCCTGTGCACGACTACGACGACGAGGACTCGCGCCGCCGCCTTCTCTCGAGCGAGGGTGCCGGGCGCTCGCTGCAGGCCACGCTCGCTTCGCGCACCGTCTCGGTGGCTTCGTCCTCGATCGGCGCCTCGGGTACCGAGTCGGACTCGTCGACCTCCTCGACGACCGACTCGAGCTCGTTGCTCTCCGAGGTCGTCTCGATCGACCCCCTCGACGCCACCAACACGTCGGCGCTCTCCCAGTCGGTCAACGCCTCGTCCGACGCCACGGGTGTGATTGTCAAGAACTACACCACCACCACCGTTTCGACCATCTACAACACCGGCAGCCTCAGTGCCTCGTCGTCCGACGACGACGATGACGACGACGAGGTGTCGTACACCACCGCGCCGGTCCACGACTACGACGACGACGACGAGAGCTCCAGCCGCCGCCTGCTGGCCGCCGGCAAGACCGTCTCGTACTCGAAGACCGTCCGCGTCTACACCCCCACCACCACCGCCACCACCGCTGCCGCGTCGTCCAACGTGACCGCCGCGTCCGTGAGCTCCAACAGCACGGTCAACAGCACCTCGATCGACGCCGAATCTGCCGTGTACATGCACGACTACGACGACGACGACGACGACGAGGACTCGCGCCGCCGCCTGCTGGCCGCCGGCAAGACCGTCTCGTACTCGAAGACCGTCCGCGTCTACACCCCCACCACCGCTGCCGCGTCGTCCAACGTGACCGCCGCGTCCGTGAGCTCCAACAGCACGGTCAACAGCACCTCGATCGACGCCGAATCTGCCGTGTACATGCACGACTACGACGACGAGGACGACGAGGACTCGCGCCGCCGCCTGCTGGCCGTCGACGATGGTGAAGTTCTCTCCGCCTCCTCGCGCGCCCTGCTTTCTCTGTTCGGCTCGAGCGACGAGCAGTCGGCTGGGCACGCCCGCCGCCAGTTCGCTGCCGTGCAGATCCGCCGCAGCCTGGTTGCCCCCGCCTCCGACGCTCGCTACACGCTCGCCTCTTATTTTGACGCTGCCGGCCTGAACCGCAATGAGCCTGTGTACGTGTGCTCGCACGGCGTCGCAGGCTCCGAGTCGATCGCGGCCGCCTGGACCAAGCTGGAGGACGACCTCCTGGCCTCGCGCGCCAAGGCCATCCTCCGCCTCGAGGATCTCCTCCCTGCCGATGAGATCGATGGCATGTCGCGCCAAGAGCTCGAGGCCCTCGACTTTTTGGTCGCCCGCCACGCTGACCGCTTTGTTGGCGCCGGTGAGGAGCTCGGAGCTATCTTCCTCGCTGAGGAAATTGCCGCGGGCGGCTCCGCCCACGTTCTCCTCGTGGGAAGCACCGAGCTTGAGGACTCGGCCGCCTACTCGGCTGGTTTCCTCTCGGACAGGCTGCAGTACGGCATCCCCGAGGTCGAGGGCGGCAAGAACTAGAGCACCTCCGCGAGCGAGGCCAGCGGACGCCTCCGGGGCCCGGACGGCTCGATGGCGACGACCTTTCCAGGCGTACTGGTATCGAGTGCACCTTGTCATTGAATGCCATAGAACGCCGAAGGCGCGGGCCGGCTGGTGCCGGCCGCATGGGTCGCCACCAGCCGGCCTGCGTGCCGAACCGCCCTGCCTCGGTGCAGCTATGCCGCAAGCGGTCCGGGACTGCGATGCGTGGCGCTGAATCCCGCCGCCCTCCTGCGCGGACTCGTCTCGAGCCGCCGCAGTTTCAGAGAGAGCCGATGCTCTCACTTCCCCCTTTTGGCCCCCATCTCCATTTTCTCCCCCGCACACTCTAGTGCCCCTCTCTTCCATTCGCGCAGGGCAGCCCTCTCCGCTTCCTGTCCTCCTCCGCTCCTCCCGTGCACTTTTTTGGCAGCGTCCGTCAAGCGTCCGCCCCAGTCTTCTGACCTCTACCTGCGGGTGTCTTTTTGTGCGCTTCCTTTCAGGTTCCGATTACGCGCGCTTGCCTCCTTTCTTCTTCGGCCACTCGCCCTTTCTCCTCCCGCCTCTCTTCCCCTTCTCTCCTCCCTCCCTCTCCCTCTCCCTCCCTCTCCCCCCTCTCCCTCTCCCTCCCTCTCTCTCTCTCTCTCTCTCTCTCTCTTTCCTTTTTTTTACTCGTGCCTGCATGCGCTCCATTGTCTCCCTCTCTTTCTCTTCCCCACTCCTCCTCATTGCCCCTTCTCTCTCCCTCTTCTCTCTCCCTCTTCTCTCTCCGATCTCACTTCACTGCACGTCGGCCCGCCGCAGCTGTCCCCTCTGCATTCTTTCATCCGGACCGCATGGGCGGGCCGATATGCAATCCGAGAAAAAAAATCTTCTTCTTGATAGCAGAACGACGGTCTGGCCCTTCTTTTCGGCGTCCCGGCACGCAAACATGTCCCGTCTCTGCCATCTCCGCGGGTCCTGCCCAGACGTATCTGTACCCTTGCTCGACCGCCTCGCGCGCTAGTTTAGCCCGCCGTTTTCCGTGCCGTCGAGTCACTCGCGGCTCCAACGACGACTCGGCCTCTGCTCTTTTCTCGCGCTGAGACCCCCGGCGTCGCCTTTTCCTTCCTCCACCCCCCCGGCGGTCCGTGCCCGTGGGGCCGACATGGCCACGTCGCCGCACGGCCCGTCGGCGCCGAACATGCGTCCATGCGACCTCGGGAGCTCGACGACGGTCGCGGCTCGAGGCATCCGTCGCGCCGGATGCCCCGCGCGCTCACCACGCGGCCACTGCCCTGTCCGCTCCTTGAGCGCAGAGTCTCGACGCTTTTCCCCACCTTGGCTTTTTCAGAACCCATCGTCTTCACGCTTCCTTCGCCTCATTGTTCACGTTCACTTCCTTCTCTTCGGACCGCTTTTTGTTTTGGGAGCCCACCGACCGGCTCGCTTCTCTTTCTCCAGGCCCTGCGTCACCCCGCCCCCCTGCCTTCTCCCACCGCCTCGGCCTTGCTTTCCCCCCTCACCGCCGCTACCTTGCCCCCTCTCGCCGCCTCTAGCGCCACCGCGTCGTTCCGTCTTTCAACGGACGCACACCTCCCGAACCGCTAGGAGCTCCGCTGCCCACTCGACACCGGCCGTCGCGACCGGCGACGCGTGAAATGGCAAGCAGCCGCGCTCGGGTGAGATTGTTCAGGAACGCGAGATGGGGTGGAGATGCTGCAGCGTCTGGGTAACTTGGCCCTCGGGAGAACCGGAGGGAAGCTGCTCCGCCCATCCCCCCCCGCAAAGGTCACGCCTCTCCTGCGGATTTTGTAGGCAATGGACCGCGCGCCTATCCCAACGGCGACCGTCGTCCGCTCGCCGTGCTGCGCTTCTGCCGACCCACGTGCTTCGAATCACCCCGAGCAAAAGGACAACCGCGCAGTCTCGACCGCTGGGTCGCCACGTCGCGCGGCGTCGCGAAAACAAAAGCAACGATTGAACAGGGTGGCTAACGACGTGGGAGCGCGCAAACCCGCGCGCGATGGCGGCCAAGAGCGCACCAGGCGCCAAAGGAAAGTGGCAGGAGCAGCGAGACCGAGAGAGGGGAGAGGCGCGACGAAGCTGCAGAAAACGCGGCGCCCACCAAAGGGGGGGGCGGCGCTGAACGGCGGCGCGCGGCGCAGCGCGAGCAAAGAATGCAGTTCGCAGAACGCTGGCAACGGGAGCGTGCGCTCACCGACGAGGGTGGCGCGGAACGCTGGGCGAGGGACGACGAGGTGGGCTGAAGGCAAAACGACCAAACCCGTAAGAGTCAGTTATGAACAATATCGAATGCGAGCGGGGTTGAAAAGAAAAGAGTGAAAAAAACTGCGCAGCGCGCCGGGACGTCGAGCACGGGGTCGCTGCGGGCCGAGTCGTCAGCTGCCAGCAGCGGTGACGTCACGGCGCCGGACGAAGGAGGGGAGAGAGGGGAGCGAGTCGATTGAGGCGGCGCAACGATCGCCCGGACGAATGTGCGATCTAGCTGACGTGATGGTGACGCTGGAGCAGCTTGGTCCAGTCGTCGGCTCCGCCAAACTCGTCGTCGGCGGCGGCGGCGGTGGCCGAGACGGCTGCCCTCGCGGTCGAGCGCGTGCGATGGCCCTGGGCGGCCCCGATGTTGCCGACAAGCAGCTCCTCCTCGAGCGCCTCGCGCGCGATGGCTGCAAGCTCGTCCGAGAGGCCGAGGCTGGCATCACCGCCGAGGATGTCCTCCGCCTGGCCCGCGACGAACGACTGCGGCCCCCAGAGCGCCTTGGAGAGCTCGATGGCGAGGCGGCGCACCGAGGCGGCCGACGCGACGAGCAGGGTGGCGAACGAGACGAGCACCGTGTGCTGCGCGGAGACGTCCTCCTCGCGTCGCCCCTCGCTGAGGCCGCCCCAGTCCTCGGCCCGGCTGCGCGCCTTTTCCTCGCGCCCCTTGTCCTTGGCGACGTGGAGGGCCACGAGCAAGAAGAAGCGCTGTGTCTGCGCGTCCAGCTCGCGAATGAGCTGGAACGCGTCCCTGGGCTCGACTTCGTCGCGCAGGCAAGCGGAAAAGCCGCCGAACGTGGCGCGCGCCTGCGCGCATACGTCCTCGAGCGGCGCGTGCAGCTTGTCGAGCGCGTCCAGCTTGCGGGTGCCAAAGGCGTCCAGCGTCGAGGCAAAGGTCACCAGCGCGTTGAGCACGCGCCGCGCCATGCGTTGCGCTTGTGCCGCCGAGGGCATGTGCGCGCGATGCGGGACTTTGTACGGCGCGTACTCGTAGCCCATGGGGTCTAACAGCTTGCGCATCAGGGAAAGGCGCATCGAGGGCGCGTGGAAGGTCGAGTAGAGCTCGAGGAAGATGGGCCCAATCGGACGCGGGTCGCTCGCGATCAGGCTGGGGTCGAGCGGTACACCCGTCTGCCACGCGAACGCCTTGAGCAGGTGCCACGCGGACAGCTGCGGACCGTACAGAGGAGAGCGGAGCACTGTCGGGCGCGGCGGCGGGAGTGGGAGCTCGCGGTTAAAGGACGTCGGCTCGTGCACCAGCTCGCGGGCCTGGCCAGGAAGGCGAGCAGCCCCCCCCGACCGGCCGCTCGGAACCGACGCGTCGAGCGAAGCCTCTCGCTCGGTGCCGGGGTTCGGGGCCGGCGGAAGGAGCGGCGATGCAACGGCGGGGGTGACGGGCGCGCCCACCGCCTTGAGCCGCGCCGCGGCACCGTCGCCCTGGCCGGCCTCGAGCCGCGCCGCAGCGCCTCCGCCCTGGCCGGCCTCGAGCCGCGCCGCGACGCTGCCGTCCAGGCCGGCGACCCCGTCGAGCTCGGCGACGCCCTCCGCGTCCGCGCCGTCCTTTGGCGCAGACGGCGCCTCGGCAGGGGCGCCCTCTTCGCGCCTCGGGGCCATGCTCTCCAGCAGTGAGGCGAGAGCGTTGCCGGATCCTGCGAGCACGACTGCCATGCCCTCGCGGTACAGGTCGGCGGCCGGAACGGGGAAGACGACGAGCGAGACGCCGATGTGGACGAGGCCTCCGACGGCCGTGAGCGCGGCGCGGTAGAGGCCGTACTTCCACTGTACCGAGCCGTCAATGTAGCCTGCGAGCGCGACGGCCGAGTTGGTCAGCCCCCAAACGCAGTACGCGTAGGGGTGGTCGCGGAATCGCGCCCCAAACGCGGAGATGATGCCGTTGGTGATGGACATGGCGATCGAGGAGACGACCATGCGCGGCGCCGCGTTGGAGAAGGAAAATCCGTTGCAGAGCACGGCAAAGTACATGACGCCGAGGCCCGTGCCGAGGCCGGCGACGGTGCCGGCGATGCGATCCCAGCTCTTCTTGACGGTCGCGCCGGCGTTGCCCTCCTGGCAGACCATGACGGCGATCATGGCCCACACCACGGAATAGCCGCGCTCAAGGTCTGGCTGGTTGGAGGCCACCTCGTAAAAGCTGTGGTAGATGGGCTCGATGACCGTGAGGAACATCACGAAGATGTACGACACGCACAGCTGGATCGACAGACGCACCGCAGAGCTGCCGAGGCCCAATCGGCCTAGCACGCGCGACCAGACCTTGCGGCGCAGCGTCGGCGTCGCCGTCACCACGGCGCGCGGAGCCAGCCGCGCGTGCAGCAGCACCAGGTCGCGGCGGCTCAGCACGGGAAGCCGCGAATCTGACGAGGACCCTGACGACGACTCGTACGAGCACGAGCGCGAGGAGGAGCGCGAGGACGACCGCGACCCGAAGCCCCCCAAGCGCGAACGCGAGGAGGAGGGCGAGGAGGAGGACGACCCCGCGCGGGCGCGTCGGTCGTGCCGCTTCTTGCGGCGGCCGCGGTCTTCGGCCGGCTCCGGCTCGATGTGAAAGCCCAAGTCTTCCATGGAAAACTCAAAGCTGCGCAGCGAGCGCAGAAACTCGTTCTGCGACGGGCGCTGCGGCATCGCCGCCGCGGCGGCCGCGATCGCCTCCGCGCCTGACGTCGTGGGGGCGGCCTCGACGTCCGCCTCCGGGGTCTGCTCGGCCAGGCTCGCTCTGCGAGGCGAGCCGGGAAGAGACGTCGCGGGAGGAGACGCCTGCGGCGCGCGCGCGATGTCGGCGCGCGCGGGACCCGCCTTGGGGAGCAGCGACGCGAGCGGCTTGGAGGGCAGCTTGGAGGCCTGCCGCGAGCCGGGCTTCGACTGCCCTGCACGGGTCGCGCGCGCGTCCGCGCCTCGCCGGTCCAACGCCGACGAAACGCTCGAGAGCGACGAGCCGGCGCTCGGAGTGCGATCCATGTCCGCGCCCTCCTCCATCGTGGCGCGGTTGACGATGGTCGAGATGCCGCGGAGGAGCGCGTCCGGGCGCACAAACGGCGACCGCGAGGGTGGCGAGCGGCCCGTCGGCGTCTGCGGCAGCGACCCCTCCGGAGGCGAGCCCACGGGCGTGCAAAACAGCGGCCGTCCAGGCGCAGCCGACGCAGACGCAGACGTCGAGCCGCCCTTGCCGGCCGAGGGGATCCCGTCGCCACCTTGCGTTGGCGCTGCGAGTGGAGAGGTCGCCGGGGTGCGCCCCGTGGCGGCGCGATCTGCCTCGCCGCGCTGGCGTCGCTGCAAGACGCTCGGAGCTCCGCCACTCGCCACGCTGCGCCGACGGCGCCGAGAGTCGCTCGGAGCCTCGTCCCCTGCCGTTTGGAGGCGGCGGGGCTCGCCGTTCCTTGCGGGGGCGCTCGGGCCGGCGGCACCACGGGCGACGCCCGCCGTGGTGGTCGAGCGCTTCCTGATTCGTCTCGAGCAGCGCTTGGTGCACCGGTCGTCATTTCCCCGATCAGGTCCACCCGAGTGCCGCATCAGCGACATGTCGAGGTTCGGGAGCGGGCCCGGGGCTTCCCCTTCGGCGCCAGAGTCTCCCCGAGGACCGTACCCCATCGAGGGGGCCGAGAATCGACGAACGGCGGGAAACGGTGACAGCACGGCGCGAACCGCGAGCGAGGCGGACGCGGCACCCGCGAGCGGATCTGCCGCAGAGGAGGTCGCATCGACAGGAGGGGCGCTCCCGTCGGTGGCTGTAGCTGCGCCGCCTCCGGGTTGTCGACCGGCGCCCGACGGTCGGCGTTGGCCGACCCCGGTCGGGACGCCGGCCGTCGCCAGCGCTGCGTCTGCAGCCGGTTCTCGCGGCGCGATCTCGGCCGTCGACCACGCATCGTCAGAACGTCTCCGAACCTCCGTCCGGCTGCGCGGACGCGCCCTCGGCAGCGTCGACCTGGACCACGACGACTCTTCGAACCCGACCCGAACGGCCGCAGACTCTGCCGTCCCTCGCCCCTCGCCCCGCCGCGGGCGCCCGAGGCCGCGGTCGCCGTACGCGCGACTCGAGGCTCTGCCGTGCACCGCAGAACCAGACTCGGAGTCCGAATGAGCGCCCGGTGGGCGAGGCCCGGGAGACCCCCCCACAGGCCTCGGATGAGCGTCCCTTGCGTGCCTCCCCGACCTGCCCCCGCGCGCGTCCCGAGCGGCGTCGACCTCGTCGCCCGCGCGCCGCGGAGACTCCAGCGCCATGACCGACGCCCGGGCCAGAGCCATCAGCGGGTCGCGTTCACCCCCCCGCCCCCCGCCTTCCTCTTCGTCGTCGGCAGTGCCGGAAGCGTCAGAGTCCCCCCGTCGGCGCTCGGCTTTGGAGGCGCGGGCGGGCCCCCCGCGGCGCCTGCGCGCGCGGGGTGCGCCGCCCTGCGGCGCGCTCGCGACGCTATCGCGACGAATCCCGCGGTGGCTCGGCGGGTCCTCGCGGTGCGCGCTCGCGAGGCTGCCGCGCCTCAGCGCGGTGCGCCTCGAGGCAACGTCGGCTCCGTCCGCGTCCAGGTCGGAGATGGCGTTGCCGAGCATGCCCATCTCCAGAGACCTGCGGAAGACGCTGCGGCGGCGCCTAGAGAGGTCTTCGTCCTGCTCGAGCGCGACTCGCCGCAGGTCGTCGTACGACGCCGCCGGCGCCTCTGCCAGCGTCGCGTCGTCCTCGCCCGCTTCCTCGTCGGAGGCGCCTCGGAGCTCGTCGCGCTCGCCGGGACGGCCTATAGCCCGGGACGACTCCGAATCGCTGCGGGCCCCGCGGCCCTCTTCTGGCACGAAGCGCGAGAGCGAGACCCGCGGGACGAACCCGGCCTGGCGCCCGCCGAGGCCGGTCGAGTTGAGGCGCAGGGACTGCCTGATGACGCCGCCGCCGCCTCGCCCGCCGCTTCCTCCTCCCTCGAGCTTCCCGCCTCCCCCCGCGGCCTCGCCTCTTTCTCGCCTCCGGCGCGCGCTCGCGATGCCCCCACCGGGAAGGAGGCCGACGTCCGGCATGGCGTCGAGCGCGGCCGCGACGAGCGCCGCGGCGTCCGGGTCGAAGGCGTCCACGACGGCGGGGAGGACGCGGTAGAGCTGGACGACGCGCATGGCAGCCATGCAGAGCGAGGTGATGACGAGTCGCAGCGCGAGGATGTCGGCCGGCTGCAGCGCGACCGTGCGCGAGCCGCCGGCGGGCGCCGCGGCGTCTTCTGCTCGCCTGCCCGCCGCGGGGGGAGTCGTCCCCAGCTCGGCGCCGCCATCTGCTCTGCCGCCACCGCCGCCACCGTCACCGTCGTCGTCGTCTTCGTCGTCGTGCTCGAGCGAGGCTATGCCCTCGCCGGTGGCCTCGCTCACGAGCGCGTCGAGGCCCACGGCGGCACGATGCAGGGCCTCGAGGCCCGGCATGATGGGAAGCCCCAGGGCGACGACGTCGGCGGCGGCGTCGAGAGCAGCCTTGAGCGAAGACGAGACGCCCCGCAGCGCGCGGCGCCGAGCGCGCAGGGCTCGGGCGGCGATGTTGCCACCCTGGGCGGCGCCGGCGCCGGAGGCGATGGTGGCCATGAGGTCGCGGCCGATCATGAGCAGCTTGAGCACGACCTCGAGGTCGAACACGGGCGTGGGGCTGTAGACGTCGACTTCCAGGCGCGCAGAGTCGGCCTGCGCCTGCGCGTCGGCAAAGGCGTACACTCCAGCGGTGGCGTCGGCGTGGATCGCGATCAGCGCGGCCTGCAAGTCTGGCGGCGGCTCGTCGTGGAACGGGAGCGTCGCGCGCCGCGAGCGGAGCAGCGAACGGGACGAGGCAGAGGCGAGCGGGGCCGGATGAGGAGGAGACAGGATCGACGGAGCGATGAACTGAGAACTTGGCGACGCGTCATCCCCCGAGGCGAGGTCGTCCGCGGAGGAGCGCGGCGCAGCCCCGGCGCGCCCCATTTCCGGGGCCGTCACCACTTTGGCGCGCCCCATCCCCGGGGCCGTCGCCGATTCAGCGCCCCCTTCCCCTCCGCTCGTCGTCCTGGATGCCTCCTCGTCTCCCCACGCGTCGAGAGTGCCGGGCTCAGAGTCTTCGAGGGTCGCGGCGTCGCCTCCGCGATGGGCGCCTCCGCCTCCGGGGGATGCATCCAGCTTCTCACCCACTCTCCCCGTGGCATCGGTCCTTGGTGCGTCGACCGCGATCGACGAGGTCCTGTGGGTGTCGATCGCGCGCACGGGCTGCAGAAACGGGCTGTTCTGGATTGGAGAAGCGCCGTCAACGCTCGCGGCGCCCCTTTTCGCTGCGGGAAGGCCGTCGCCGGGCCTGTCGCCCCATCCCGAGGCGGAGAGGCCATCGATGTCGCCGGGCCTGTCGCCCCGTCCCGAGGCGGAGAGGCCGCCGCCTGGCCTGCCACCCCACGCCTGGGCATCCCCCCCCGCTGACTGCGTCCCGACCCCCTTGTCGTCATCGCTTCCGTCCGCCTCGCGGGCCTTGCCCGCGGGGCCGGCGGGGGGCCGTGCAGTCGGCAGGTTCTTGGCGTCGAGGAGCGCACCCGTCTCGGGGTCGAGCGGCCCTGTCTCGACGCGCACGATGTCGTCGATCACCTTGCCCGCGAGCCGCAACCCCCTCGCCGCGCTCCGGCGGGAGGTGCGGCCGAGCGGGGTCGGGAGGAAGAGGTAGGACCCGACAAAGGAGAAGAACGAGGCGATAGCAAGGTAGTAACACTGGTAGACGGGGTAGATGTGGATGCGGTGCAGCGGCTGGTGGTAGGTGGAGCTGACGCACGATCCGTAAAAGAGCGCGAGGCAGAGTCCAAACCACAAGTTGCTCGCCTTGCTGTAGCGGTGCATGGAGACGGCGAAGAGCACGGGCGTGGTGACCAGGAACGTCACCGCGGCGCGCAGCGTCCCGACGTCATCCCTGCCGCACATCCAGATGACCACAGCCGTGGACAGCAGCGCGAGCCCGCACCCGATGCAGCCACCCACAAACATCTCGCTCGTCGTGCGCGCGGGAGAAAACCCGTTCGCGTTGCGGATCAGCATCGCCAGCATCATCCACACGGGGATCAGCTGCGGGTTGGCCACGCCGCCATGCTGCAGCGAGCTCCACACCGGCCGGTTCGAGAAGACCGCCATGTACAGCGCCGTCGCGGCGCAGCCCTGCGTGGGAGAGAGTGCGGATGCGGATCGGATCGTGGTGAGAGAGGGGGGGGGGGGGGGGGGGGGGGGGGGGAGGCGGCGCGCAGGACGTGCCAGGCAAGACCAGCTCGGGGGGGGGGGGCGTTTCAAAGGGCGTCGTCCCCACCCACCCCGCCCTGCTCCGCACGCCTCTTCCCCCCGCTCGAGAGAGGAAGGCTCGTCGAGCGACCACGGGCGGGCTACGCCTCTCCCGCGCGCCTCGACATTCCGCTCCGCGCCGCCGCACGCGCGTTTCGCGGCGCGTCGGTGTAGCCCTAGACGCGCGCCGCATCCCGAGCCGCCCTCCCGGGGGGCGGGCGATGGGCCCGCCCCCCTCCCCCTCCCCTGAAGCCTCCGCTCTCTCTCTGCCCCCCGGGCGCCGCGCCTTCGCGACGACCCGGGAGGCCGCAAAGACGCCCGGCGCGCTCGCGAAGCACGTGTCGAAGCGCCTCCTCCGCCCCTTTACGCCTCCCTTCCCGCGCGCCCGGGGCGCCAAAAGTCCATCGCGCACCTGCACGCCCTGGCGAAAGTGGTCCGGCGTGAACCCCCAGCGCTCCAACCAGCGGGGCAGCCGCGACGGCCATGGCTCCTCGCGCCGCGGGCGGCCGAAGAGACGCAGAAACATGGTCGCATGACCTCCTGCGTACGGTCGTCAAGCTCGAAGACCCATCATCCCGTCGCGCCGCCTGGATGTTCGCTCGCGAACCGCAAGTGGACTCCTCGCGCCCGGCGCAGGCCGATGTGGGGGAGGGGCGGGGGGGAGGGGCGAGCGAGGGAGGGCGAAGGGGTCGCGGCGGCCGGGGACGTCCCGCGGGTGGAGAAGCGCGCGCGGTGTTCCGGCGGAAGGCGCCGAGAGGTGCAAATCGGCCCGACCGGCCGCAACGGCGGAATTGCATTGGCGTTCGGGGCACGTTCGAATTCGGCGCGACGACTGCGCGCCTTTTTTTTTTTTTTTTTTCGTCGCACTTGTCCTCGGCTTCCCGTCGCGCGATTGCCAACGGAGGCGCGTTCGGCCGCCGATCGGGCGGCCGGCCGGTGGGCGGCTCGCGGCGAGGGGGGCAAGACGCTTTGGGGGGGGGGGGGGGGGGGTGCGCGCGAGTCGCCGAGCCGCTGGCGCCACGTCCCCGGCACGCTCCCCGCGCGTACCGCTTTCGAGAGCCCCGCCCCTCGACGAAAGCGGGCACCGCAGCCGCCCGAGTTTGCCGGACGGTCGCGGTCGAGCGCGGGGAGCGCGGCCGCGGGAGGGCGCGAAGGCCGCGAGGGTTGCGCCGCCGGAAGGCCGCCTGCGCGGGCCCGCGGCAACGCGACGCGGTGGCTGTTCGCACGCGGGCTCTTCGGGGCGGTTACGGGCCGGGAACGAAAGGAAAGAGAGGGGGTGTGCAGAAGCAAGGTATACGAAATCGACGCGGACGGAAGGGACCGCGGACCGGTGCGGGCGGTGCGGCCGAGCAACGGGCACTTTGGCATCGCCGTGGAGAGGGGCGGCGGTGACGGGATGCCGGTCGGCGGAGGAGGGGGGGGGGGGGGGGGGGGGGGGTGG
>PGFX01001902.1:0-14492 GCA_003612995.1 Prototheca bovis | reverse complement strand
ATCGAGGAGAGACCTCTCCCCACGCCCTCTCTCCCTCGCCCCCCATGCTCTCTCTCCCTCACTCCCCGCGCTCTTCCTCACTCTCTCTCTCCCCTTCTTCCTCCCTCTCTCTTCCCCCCCCCCCCCCCCCCCCCCCCCCCCCCCCCCCCCCCCCCCCCCCCCCCCCCCCCCCCCCCCGCACACTCCGCCGCGCGCGCCGCCCGGTCCGGCGCGCGCTCGACGCACCGAGAGGGGCTCGCAGGCGCCGCCGGGGCGCGCGTCGCGGGGCCAGAGCAGCGCATCGCGGCACCGTGAACGGCGAACGGACGGTTGCGATCGCCCGCGGAGCACGCCGAGTGCAGCTGCGACCGATGCAGGAGGCCGCGTTCGCGCGCCGCCCCGCCCCGCGCGGCCGAGACGAGGTGGCGCGGGTGGCGAGGGTGGTGGGGGGGGGGAAAGGGAGGAGGGCGGAGAGCCGGGGGGCGGCCAGCGAGCTCTGGCCTGGGGACGCCGCGCCTCCCTGCGGCCGGGGCTCGAGCACGCCCGGACACGCCGGGGGGGCGGGGGCCTGCGGCCTCGGCCCGGGGGCGCGCCTGCGATCTCGCAGAAGCGAAAAAAAAAAGCGAGCCCGGCCCTCCCGATCAAAGCGTGCGCGCGCGCGGAGCTTCCTGGCAGCGGTGGAGTCCTAACGGCCTCTGATCTTACCCGACACGCAAGGTCGTCGTGCGTGGCGAGGTTTGAAGGGGGTACGCAGCCGCCCACCTCCCCCCTCCGTCCCCCCCTCCCGCCGTCGGGCCGCCGCGAGCGGTGTCGGAGCGCGGTCCGCGGCGCAGGGTATGCGGTGCGGGTTTCGTTCGGCGTCCGTCGGCGCGGAACGGCGCAGCATTCGACCCGGTTTGACCTCTCGCGGAGCCGGTGGCCGACCTTTTCGCGGGACGGGGCCCCGCTCCTGGTCGTCGTTTTGCCCCCCCCGAACCTTGCGGGCGCGCGCGGGAGAGCCCCCCGCGGCAGCGCGCGCCGGCGCCCCGCGGGGGCCCCAAAGGCGCCGGCGACCCCGCCGGGGGGACGCATCGGCTCGGCGACTGCATCCGTCACCGACCCGGCCTCGCGCCTCCCCGCGACCGCTCGAGCGCCGATCTCGCGCTCTCGCGCGCGCTGCCCCCTCCCCGCGAGGTCGTCCTCGCGCTTCCCCGTCGTGCTCGGCCGCCCGCGCTCCGCGCGCGTCGCGTCGCGATGGCGCCCGCCGTTCCCCTCGTGGTCGTGGTGCTCTACCTGAGCGGGTGGGTCTACAGCGTCTACACGACGTGGATGTGGTGCGTTCCGAGTCGCGAAGCCGCGCGGTCACCTGGCCGCAGCTTGCGCGCGCGTGAGCGCGTCGCTCTCGGGCCGTTCGGACGCCCCGGGCCACTCGCGCGGTGGACGGGGCGGGGCGCCGGGGGCCGTCGCCGAGCCCATGGGTCGCGGCGCCTCGCGGCGATCGCTCCGCGGGCCGGCGGGGTGGAAGCGGACGTCGGGGCGCGCGATGCTCGGTCGCGCGGGCGATCGATCGACGGCGGTCGGCGAGGGTGCGGCTCTGCGGCTCTGCGATCGCGGAGAGCGGAGAGCGGGGTGGAGGGGCGGGGGGGGCGGAGAGGGGGGGCGCTCGCTCGGCTGCCCCTAGAGCAGTAGGCCGAGAGTGCCACGCGGGGGCGGAGGGAGAGCATGCGGAGAGGGGAGAAGGGGGGGAGAAGAGGGGGAGGATTTTGGGGCCGCGGACGCTCGCTCCCGGGCCGGCTCGGCCGTCCCGGAGCAGCGGGGGGAAACGGGGGGAGGTGACGGGAGGGCGCGGCGGGCGGCGTGAGGGGGCGACTGGAAGGGGCGCGCCTGGGCCCGGGCCTGGTGTGCCAGGCGCGGCCCAGGCGTCGAGGAGAGCCCAGCGCGCCAGGCATCGAGGAGAGACCTCTCCCCACGCCCTCTCTCCCTCGCCCCCCATGCTCTCTCTCCCTCACTCCCCGCGCTCTTCCTCACTCTCTCTCTCCCCTTCTTCCTCACTCTCTCTCCCCCCTCCCACGCCCTCCTCCCCCCCCCCTCCTCCCCCCCCCTTTCTCTCTCTCTCTCTTGTTTTTCTGCAGGTCGTGCCGCGCTCGCGAGATGCCGGCTCCCGACGTGACGTCCCCCAAGCCTTCCCGGTCCGGCTCTCGGTCTCCGTTTCCTCTGTTTGCGTTCCGCGCGGCCGTGGCGACGTGGGCTCTCGGCATCGGTCTCCGGCAGCTGTCGATCAAGGGCGCGCACATTCTGATCTTCTTCACGGTCTGGAACTGGTGGATCCTCACCGGCTACTTTGCCCTCGGCGCCTTTGCCTCGTTCCAGGCCTGGCGGGCCGCCCAGGCCGGCGCCTCGACCGCCGAGGAGCCCCTCGAGGACCGCCTGCCCCAGGAGGAGGCCGCGGCCGCGGCCAAGGCGTCCTCCCCCTCCTCCCCCCCTCCTCTGGACGGCGGCGTGGAGCAGTCCGTCGCGGAGGCGCGGGAGTTTGGCATCGCGTCGCGGGCGCCGCGGGGCTCCGCGGCGTCCCGCGCGCCCTCGCCGTGGCTGCGCCGGGCGCTGAACGCGGCGCTGCACGTGGAGCTGTCGTCGGCTCTGCTTCTGGACACGATCACGTGGACGGTGCTGGTGCCGATGCTGGTCAACCACCGCGACCCCGCCAAGCGCGCCTTTTTCCGCCGCGAGCTCTTCTCGTTCGAGTCGTACAACCAGCACGGCCTCAACGCGGTCTTCCTGCTGGCCGACCTCGCCCTCTCGCACCAGCAGGCCGACGCCACCACCGTCGGACCCTTTGCGCTGCTCCTCTCCGCCTACGGCCTCTTCGCCTCGGCCCACCACCAGGCCACGGGACGCTTCATCTACCCCTTTTTGGACTTCACCCAGTCCTTTGCCGTCGCGGGCTACTTTGGAACGCTCCTCGTCGCGCTCGTCGCCTTCGTCGGTGCCTACTCCCTGGTCTACGCCGTCGGAGGACGCGGAGAGACCCTCCCGCTCGTCTTCCCGGACGGAAAGGCCTACGCCTTTGGCGTCGACCCGGGAGTCCCGGAGAACGTCATCCGAGGATCCGGTACCAAGACGCGCGCCCAGAGGAGAAACGAAGGACTCGAACCCGCCAACGACCCCGCAGCCGCGGGAGCCCAGGCGCCCCAGGCCGCCTCGGCCCCCTCGGCCCCCTCGGCCCTCTCGGCCGCGGCCCTCGCGGGCAAGGGACGCGCCCCGACCTTTGCGGCCCCGCGCATCCCGAGAACCAGCACCGAGGGATCCGACGGACCCACCATCGGCACCGGAACGGCGCTCCACGCCACCAGCTGAAGGAGCACGGGAGGAAAAGGGAAAGAGGGGGCGACGACAACGGGAGAGGAGAGGGTAGCGGGGGAAAATGGACGGGGGAAAAGACTTCGGAGCGCGGATAGAAAGAGCGATAGGAAGATCATTGTGGCGCGTAGGAGCGGGGAAGGAGACCACGGGAAGGGAGCGCGGGTGGTGGAGGGTCGTGGCTTTGGGTGCGCGAGGTGTGACGTGGGAGGGAGAACCGATGGAGGAGTCTCGACCTAGAGCGGAGAGGAGCTCTGCATCTCGCGCGCGCGCGCGCGCCGCCTCTTCTTCTTTTCCGCGCGCGCACGCGTCGCGGATGCGACGCGACGCGGTATCTTCTCCCCTTGACGTGTTTTTTTCGTTCGCGCGGCGCGCGCGCGAGCGTGCGCGCCGCGCCGCGGGCCCGGCCCCGCGCCCCCGGCGGAGCGTCGCTCCGTCGGGGCGCAGGGGCGGAGGCCCGCACGCCGCTGTCACAGGAGAACTACGCGCGCGCCGGCGACCGGGCCAGCGGAGAGAGAGAGGGTGGAGAGGGGGCCAGAGGCACGGCCCAGGCGAGGCGGAGCGGAGAAGGGCAAACCGACGAGCACGCACGGCGAGCGCCCAGACGATCGTCCCCTCGCGTTGGCGGCCGAACAGGCACGCGCTTCCGCTTCGGCGTTCGGGTTACACGGATCCGTGTGCGGGCGGAAAAAAGAGCGGAG
The DNA here is from genome assembly GCA_003612995.1 of Prototheca bovis. Classification (NCBI taxonomy): domain Eukaryota; kingdom Viridiplantae; phylum Chlorophyta; class Trebouxiophyceae; order Chlorellales; family Chlorellaceae; genus Prototheca; species Prototheca bovis. Next base: position 10,476 of record PGFX01001902.1, on the reverse strand, counting down.
CGAAAGCAACAGGCAGCGAGAAGGGCGCCCAGGCATAGCCAGAGGGCCAGAGACGAACGGGAAGGAGGCGGGCGTCCGGGGGGAAGGGAGGGGCAAGGAAAATCGATGCCCGTCCTCCGCAGCAGCGATGCCAGAGGGGGAAAGGAGGATGCGAAGAAAAGGGGAGCCCGCCCCCGGCAGCGATGCTAGGGGAAGAGGGGTGATGGAGAGCGAGCGGAAGAGATAAAACGAGAGAGGGGACGGGAAGTGTCGGGCGAGTGCGGGGGACGTCGCGGCCTTTGGTGGCCTAATCCGAATCGAACGAATCGGACGAGTCGCCGTCACGGCCTTTGGTGGCCTAATCCGAGTCGAACGAGTCGCCGTCGCGGCCTTTGGTGGCCTAGTCCGAGTCGGACGAGTCGCCGTCGCGGCCTTTGGTGGCCTAGTCCGAGTCGGACGAGCCGGACGAGTCGCCGTCGCGGGCCCTCTTGAGCGCCTTGCGTTCGCGCCTTCCGAGGCGGACCTTTTTCGCGCGCGTCTTGGGGGTCACCTTGAGCGGATCCGTGACACCCTGCTCAATCAGCTTGGCGCGCGCCAGCGCGCGCCGAGCCGCGCGGTTCAGCTTGACCGGCGCGGGGACCGGTGCCGCGGCCTCGCCGGCAGAGCCCCCCGCGGCCGAGCCGCTCTCGCCGTCCGAGCCGCTCTCGCCGCGCGCGGCGGCGGCGTCGCCCTCGTCATCCTCTTCCTCATTGGCCTTGTCCTCGGCGTCGCTCCCCTTCGCCTTGGCCTTGGTGGCGGTCGCCGCCGCCCCCTTTTTGTCCGCGGCCTTGGCCTTGCCCTCGGCGGCCGCCTCGCGCTCCCTGCGCTCCCTCTCCTCGGCGATCTTCCGCGCGCGGTCCGTCGAGCTCTCAGCCACCACGATGGCGGAGTGCTCGTTCGCGGGCCGAATCACGCGGCTCAGCAACAGCACGCGGCGCGAGTCCTCGGCCGCCGGCGAGTCCGCGTCCGACTCGCTCTCGCTCTCGCTCTCGCTCTCGCTCTCGCCCTCGCCCTCGCCCTCGCCATCAGCACGGCGCGCGCGCACGGCGCCGATGCTCTCGAGGTAGGCCTGCGCGGCCTTGACGTGTCTCTTGCCGGTCACGTGCGACTGCAGCGCCGCGGGGCCCTTGAGCAGCGCGCGCGCGCAGACCACGCACCGCAGCGCCGAGTCGCCCTTGGCCCGCTCCCCGGCAAGCCAGCGAGACAGCTGTCCCCGCAGCTTGCGCTCCGCGGCGCGAAACGGCGCCGAGTCCGAGTCGTCCGAACCCTCGCCATCCGAGACGTCGCTGTCCAGGTCGTACTCGTCGTCAGAGTTCGGAGGAGACGCGTCCGAACCGCTCTCCTCCTCCTCCTCCTCCTCCTCGTCAGAGCCGCTTTCCTCCTCCTCCTCCTCCTCCGAACCGCTCTCCTCCTCCTCCTCGTCGCTCTCCTCGTCGCTGCTCTCCTCGTCGCGGCCGCCGCCGACGGCAAACGCAGCCGCGCCCTCAGTCTCCTCCTCCGACTCCTCCTCGCTCTCCTCCTCGCTCTCCTCCTCCGCCTTGGCGGCTCTCTTGCCGGCCCTCTTGCCGGCCTTGCCCGCCGGCTGCGGTCGTTTCACCTGGCCCCTGCGCGCCACCTGACGAGGCACCTCCTCCTCGTCCGAGGACGACGACGACTCTGCGCGCGGAAAGAAAAGGGACGCACCACGGTCGAGATTGCGCGTTCGCTCGTCGCCCCACGCCCCTCCACGACCCCTTCCCCCCCCCCCTCCCCCCCTGCTCCCCTTCCCACCCCTCCTCCTCCCCCCCGCTTCCCGCTCCCCCTTCCCCGGGCGCCTCTTCCTTCCGCCGCGGCGCGTTTCGCCGCGGCATCCGGCGTTCTCTGTTCCGATGCCGCATTGGCAGCCAGCGAAACCGCCGGACGGAAGCCCCTCGAGGCGCGCGCCGCGGCGCCGCGGCGGCCAGCGGGCCGCCGCGCGGCGCATGGCGCGCGGGCGCCCGCATGGCGCATGGCCTCCGCGCTCCGCGTTCCCCCTCCCCCCTCCCCTCGCTCCCCGTCGGCGCGCACCATCGTCCTCTTCGGCGCCGGCGGCCCGCTGCCGGCCCTGGCCGGTGAACACCCAGTCCCTGCGCTTGTACATGGTTGGAATCGGCGCTGGCAAAGGCGACGGCGGGTCGTCGAGCGACGCGGCGAGGCCTCGCCGCCCCTCTCGCCGGCGAGCCGAGGCGCCCTCCCTGGCGGCACCTCCCCCGCGCTTTCCTGGCCCGCGCGCGCGCCCGCACGCCCCCCTCGCTCCGACCTCGCAGGGCGGCGAGAATATTGCCACCGTGGGCGAGGCGGTCGCGCATCGACGCGTCGTCCCACCACGCCGCTCGCATTGTCACCTCGATCTCGAGCGCCTCGCGCGGCAGCCTGCGCCCGTCCGTGCGGGCGCGCTGCGCGGCAGCGCCAATCACCGCTTCCCCTCCCCTCTTGCGCCCCCCTCTTCCCCTCGGTTGCTTGGTCGCGACCCGGCTCTCCTCGCGCCCGGCTCGCCGCGCTCGCGATCGCCCGGCGTCCGCGCGTGATTGCATCGTCGGCCTCGCGCGCGACGTGCGTGCCGGCTCGCCCGACCGGCGCGGCCCCACGGCAGATGCGCGGGGCGCGGCCGACGCTTTTTCCGTCGAGCGCGCGCGGCGCCCCCGCCCCCCGGACTCTTCCGTCATGAAGCCCTCCCGCCCGACGCACGCGGAGATGGTGCGTTCTGGGTCGCATTTGCACGCGAATGGTCGTCGGGGCGGTCTCTGTTCGCCTCGCGACGGGCCATCTGGGCGTTTCCGACAGCGCGCCTGCGGGCGGTGAGGAGACCACCTCGCGAGAGCGGGGTACGGGGCGCCGGTGCCGCGGGGTGGATGGCGGAGGCGAGGGACCGATGGCGGGGGGGAGGGACGGGGGAGAGGGGGGGTCTCGCCTGCGGCGAGGGCGAGGTCGGCAGGGAGGGAAGGTGGAGGGCCCGGTGTCTGCGCGACTCTGCGATTCGGTGGCGTCGCCGCGGGCGTCTCGCGCGCGCGGCGGCCGTCCGTCTTTGCGTTCCCGGCCTCGGACGGCATTCCGTTTGCAATGCGGGTGGTCCGGCGCTCGTCTCGCTGCGCGCCGGCGTCGCGCAGCTCGCGCCTGGGCGGGGCGGCGCGTTCCGACGGGCCCGCGGGGTGAGGTGGGGCTGAGGCGGGACTGGGCGTAGAGTGGCTGAGGCCGGAGCGCGACGGGCCGCGGCCCGTCCTCGGCCGGCGCGGGGGGCGTCGCGACGCGATGCGCGCGTCGCGGTGAGTGCATGTGCCGCTTGAGGGTTCCGAGCGCGTGGCTTTGCGTCTGCCGAGGCCAGCGCGCGGCCGGGCGGATCGCGGGCCCTCGGCTGTCCCTCTGCTCGTGCGGCAGCGCGCCTCCCCCCCCCGGCGCTCGCTTCTGGGGTAGTCAGGAGGCCGGCGGGCGCTAGGGTGGGGACGCGGGGGTGGGGCGAGGGGCTCGGGGCCGGAGCCGCGCGGGCGGCGCTTGGGCGGCGCTTTCCGCGGGGGTATTTTGGGGGCGCTCCGGGGTCGCGGGCGCGGACGCGGGGCGGGCGTGCGCTCGGGGCGCATACGTTGCGTCGGTGCCACGGGCGCGAGAGGCACCTTGTGGGAAAGATGGGCGCGGCGGGGCGCGCTTGTGGGTCTCCGACTGCCGCGGGCTCGTTTCCTATTCTGGCGCCTTTTCCCTCCGCGAGGGCTCGCGAATCGGTGCTTGGGAGGGTTGGTGGCGGAGCGGCGCCGCCTCGGTTCCGTGCCGGACCCCGCGACAGCCCCCCCCCCCCCCCCTCTCCCCCCTTTTGCTTCTGTTCCGGCACGGGGCCATCCCCCCCCCCCCCGTTCGTCCTTCCGACCCGGGGGGCCGACCGGCGAGGGGAGCCCCCCCCCGGGTCGCAAGGCGCCCCTCTCCAGTTTCTCCTCGCATCGCCTCCCCCCCCTTGCTGTCGTGCTGTCGCCTCACACGCTGCCCCCTCTCGTGCTGCCGCCTCCCGTGCTGCCCCCTCCCGTGCTGCCCCCTCCCGTGCTGCCCCCTCCCGTGCCTCCGCTCCTTCCCGTGCCCCCGCTCCCGCTCCCGCTCGTGCTCCCTCTTACGCTCACCGCCTCTCCCCTCTCCCCCCCCCCCTCTCTCCCCGTCTCGTTGCTCCATGCAGGTTGGTCGTGCGTTTGTGCAGCAGTACTATGCGATCGTCGAGCGTTCGCACGAGGACGTGTTCAAGTTTTACGCTCCCGGCTCGCGCGTGAGCCGCGCCCTGGGCGACTGCGCCCCGGTGACGCTCGAGGGCGACGAGGCGCTGCGCCGGCACCTGTGCACGTGTCCGCTGGACGGCGCGCACACGACCGTGCGCAACGTGTCGTGCCTCGAGAGCGCCGCCGGGGGCATCCTCGTCTGCGTGCGCGGGCGCGTGCGCACCGACCCGCCCCCGCACCTGCAGACGGTCGACCCCCGCTTCCCGCCGGGCACCGACTGCGCCTTCAGCCAGACCTTTTTCCTGCACCCCCAGGAGAACGGCTACTACGTCCTCTCCGACATCTTCCACGTCGACATCGTCCGGCTCGGAAGCCTCGAACTTGCCGACCCCAACGGAGGCAGGCGAGGGCTCGCGGCCGGAGGACCCACCATGGCCTGCTCGGCCCGCAGCTCGGTCTTCGGAGCCGGACAGGCAACGGCCGCCGGAGCCGCCGCAGGTGGCCCGGGAGGCGGAGCCAGCGCCGCAGGAGGAGTCCTCAGGGGAATCCTCCAGGGCTCGGCCGCGCGAGCCAAGAACGCAGCCAAGGCGCCCGACGCCGCCGCCGCCCAGGCCGCGCCCCCGGCGCCTCGGCGCGCCTCGTCTCCACCCGCCCCGCCCTCCGCCCCGGGAGCCAACGCCCAGAGCGCCAATGCCCAGAGCGCCGACGCCCAGAGCGCCGACGCTCAGAACGCCAACGCCCAGAGCGCCGACGCCCAGAGCGCCGACGCTCAGAACGCCGACGCCCAGAGCGCCGACGCCCAGAGCTCCAACGCTCAGAACGCCAACGCCCAGGGCGCCAACGCCCAGAGCGCCGCCAAAACCGCTCCTCCCCTTCCTCCGTCGTCCTCGTCCTCCCCCCCCCCGCCCCCGTCGGCGTCGCGCTCGTCGTCCCCGCCCGTCCGGACGGGGTCGCTGGCGACCATCCCGGCGACGGCGGCGCCGACGGAGAGCTCGCCGACCGCGCTGCCCTCGGCCGCAATGGTGTCCACCTCTGGCATCCTGTCCATGTCCGCCCAGGCGCTGCTGCTGCGGCCCCGCGAGCCCGCGCCGAGGCGCGAGCCGTTCATGCCGCCCGCCGAGCTCGCCTCGGGCGTGCCGCACTCGACCGCGCTGCGCCTCTCCTCGGCCAGGCTGCCCGGAGAGGAGCCCGACGCCGACGCCGACGACGCAGGCGCGCGCGCAGGAGCCGACGCGCAGCGCGTTCCGGAAGGGTTCCGGGTGTCCGATCTCGAGACGGAGGTCGACGCGGCCCAGCGAGCGACTCAGGGCACCGTCGAGGGCGCCGCCGCCGTCGCCACCGCCGCCGCCGCCGCCGCCGCCGCCGCCGCCGCCGCCGCCGCCGCCACCGCCTCTCCCGCCGTCGCGTCGGCCGCAGCTCCCGCGCCCGCCGCCGCCGCGCCCGGCTCGCCGCCGTCGCCGACCGCGGCGCCGGGCGCGCGCCAGGCGCCAGAGTCGGCGGCCGAGGCCGCGCGCCGCGCGGCTTCGGCTGCCTCGGAGCGCGTGCTGGCCACGACGCCCGTCTCGCTGGGGCCCGTCGCGCCGCTGGTGGGCCTCGCGGCGCGCTGGCCGCGCGGACGCGCGTTCGCGCAGCAGACGGCGCTGGGCAGCGCCGGCTCGGGCTCGGGGTCTGGCTTGGCGCTCACGGCCTCGCCCACGGCCTCCTCGGGCAGCTTCTCGGGCGCGGCCCGCGGCGCCTCGACGCCGGCCTCCTCGCGCGGGGGGCAGACGCCGCGCGCGCCGCTCTCGGACGACGCGCCGACCGCGGCCGCCGACCGCGCCGGCGAGCGGCCCCCCAACGGGGCCGCCTCGCCGCCTGCCCCCGCCGCCGCCCAGACGCCCGCGGGGGGGCTCTCGCCCTCGGCGCCGCCGCCCGCGGCGCTCGCGGCCGAGGCGCTCGCCGCCTCGCTGGCGGCCGCCGAGGCCGCGCGCAGGGACGGCGACGCCGCGCAGGCGGGCGCCTCGCGTCTTCCCTCGGCGCCCGCGGACGGCTCGGCGCCGCCGCCGCCGCCCCCGCCGCCGCCGCGCGACCAGCGCGACGTGCTGCCCGGCCGCCGCCCGCGCGTGATCACCGCGCCGACGCCTGCCTCGCTCTCGGCATCGCCGGGGTCGAACGGCGACCGCCCCTCTGCCATCCAGGCGCCCGTGGAGGTGTACGGCGTGGACGCCGAGGAGGGCGGCGGCGGGTCGCTGCTCGGCGGCGTGCTCTACGGCTCCTCGCTCGCCGCCCAGGCGCACCGCGAGGGCAGCGCTCAGCGACGCTGGGACGCCGACGCCCAGGCCGGCGCCGACGCCGACCGCGCGGGCCCTCCCGCCGGCCCGCCCGGCGCGGGCACCGCGCCGGGCGGGCTGGCCGCCCCCGCGACCCCGGCCGCGGCGTCCCCGCGCTCGGCGGCTCCGCTGGCGGCCTCAGCGCCGCCCTCGGACGGCTCCCTGGTCGCCTCGGCGTCCGCGTCCTCGGCATCCTCGGGCGCCTCGACGCCGCTCTCGTCGGCCTCGCTCCCCGGCGTGCCGGCCGGCGTCTCGGCCGCGCTCGCCGCGCCCTCGCTCGCCGTCGCGCAGCCCTCGCGCCGCGCCGCGCCCTCGCCGGCTGCCGCCTGTCCGCTGCGCGCGGCCTCGCCGGTCCCGCCCGGCCCGCGCGCGGCGGCCGCCGCGCGCGCCTCGGCGTCGCCCGCGGGCGCCGGCGTCGGCACGCTCTCGTCGGCGCTCGAGCCGTTCCCCACGCGCGTGTTCGTGCGCAACATCCCTCCCGGCGCGTCGATCGACTCGCTGGCGACCGCGCTGGCTCGTTTCGGCCCGCTGCGCGCGGGCACGACGCGCCTCAAGCGCCAGGCCGCGCGCGACTCGTTCGCGTTTGCCGAGTTTCTCTCGCCGCAGGCGGCTGCCGAGGCGGTGCGCGCGGGCGAGGTCTGGATCGAGGGCCGCGCGGCGCCGCTGGCGCCCATGCGCGCCACCGTCTTCCTCAAGGTCTGCCGCGACGCCGAGGCCGCCCAGGGCGGCGCGCACGGCGCGGGCGCGCACGGCTCGGGCGGCGGCCACCACCACGGCGGCCACCACCACGGCTACGCGCCCCACGCGCCGCACACGCCGCACGCCCTCTCGCTGGCGACCTCGCACGCGGGCGCCGCGCAGACGTCGTCCTCGTCGCTGTCCTCGCTCGCGTCGGCCTCGACGCCCACGTCCGCCTCCAGCCCCGCGCACGGCCCGCGCGCGGCGGCCTCGCCGCCCTCGGGTGGGCTCGCGCCCGCCGCGTTCGGGTCGATGCCCAACGCCCAGGCCGCGCACCATCACGGCCACCACCAGGGCCTCTTTTACCGCCAGGGCCTCCCGGCGGCGCCCCCGCCGCCCCCGCCCGCCGCCGACGAGGGACAGCTGTCCCCCCGCGCGGGGGGGCGCCCGGGCCAGGCGCTGCGCCCCAACCGCCGCGACCGCGGGCCGGGAGGCATGGCTGCCGTGCAGAACGCGCGCAGACGCGGAGCCAGAGCCGTCGCGTGAGCGGACCGGCGACGTCCGCAGGCGGCGTCCCCAGGTGCCGCCTCCAGCGACGCCACGAGGCTTGGCCCAGAGGAGGCTCCCCGGGAGGGCCCGAGGTGACCGCGGTGCGAGCTGGAGGCTTTGCTGGGCTCTGAGATTGCCGCGGTGCGGGCTCTGGGTCGCTCGAGGTGACCTCGGGAGACCCACGACCGCGGCCTCAAGAGCCGAGAGGCCTTTCCGAAATGGGCCGGTGGCTCCGGCCAAGCCCGCGCCTCCACGCCCCCCTTTGCCCAGCCTTTCTTTTCATCCTCTCCCCCGATCGCCGCCCCCGCCCTCTCCGCGCCCCGCCACCGCCAGCGCCGAGGCCGCCTCCCGCGCTTCTCCTCCCTTCCCCGCCCGTCCCGCCCCCGCGACCTCTCGCCGCCCTCTCTGCGGGTGCCGTTTGCACGCGCGCCGCCCTCTCTGCAGGTGCCGTTCGCACGCGCGCCGCCCTCTCTCCGGGTGCCGTTCGCACACGCGCCGCCCTCTTCCGCGCCGTTTTTTCCTCTCCGTCGCGCTGCTCTGCGCTCGTCGTCTCGTGCACCCGTCGTGACGTTCGCAATCTCTTCCCCGTTCTCTCTCGCGTTCTCTCTTCACTCGCCTCACTTTTCCCCGCATTTTTTTTTTTCGCGCGCGCAACTCTTCTCCTCCCTCCCTCTTGCCTTTCGTTCCCGATCCCCACCCCGCCCCGCCACGCTTCGTCGTCCCTCGCCGTGTCTCCCGTCACGCCGTCTCCCTCTTTTCACCCCTCTTCCTCTCCTGTGCACTCGCCTGCCTCTTTCTCTCCCCCCCCCCCCCCCCCCCCGCGATGCCCTTTGTCGCCCTCCCACTCCTTCCTTCCTTCTGATGCACTTTGCCACCCGCCCGCTCCCCCCCCCTCCCCCCTCCCCTTTTTGGGTGTGTCCCGACCCCTCTCGGGCGCTCCACCGACTCGCGGCGGCGTTTCCGCGCCGCCCTCCCTTTTTGCCCGTCGCCGCGCCTCGACGCGCCGTTTGCGAAAACGAATGGACCCTTTGCTGACGCCTTTTCCGACCTCGGTCGCGACCTCTGCCGTGCGCTCCCTCGGACCGCGAGGGAGGAGCGACGCCTCAGCCTGCCACGCCCCTCCCCCAGCCCCTGGCCGACCGCGACGGCCGCAGCGCCGGCGTCTTCTCGTGAAGAGGCAAAGGGCGGCGGATCGGTGCTTCGGCACCGAGGAGGCCCCGCGGCACCAGCCCCCGAGCCTCCGAGGGGGCGTCACGCCGCCCGCCCCGAGCCTCCGAGGAGATGTCGCGCCGCCCGCCCCGGGCCGCCTTTGCGCCGATCGCGTCGACTCTTGCGCGTCGACTCTACGCGCCCTCGCGCCTCTCCATCGCTCCCACTTCCGCCTTCGCCTGCCGCGGGCACGCCCGCAGCAAGCGGTCGCGGAGGAAGCAAAACCACGCCGCTCTTGCGGCTTCGACCCTCCCTTCCCTGCCTCATCTCCCTCCCCTGTTTCCCCTGCCCCCCTTGCCTCTTTTCGCCACCTCTTTTCTTCTCACTGCTGCTTCTCTTCACACACACACACACACACACACACACACACACACACACACACACACACACACACGTCTCTCTCTCTCTCTCTCTCTCTCGCGCGCACACACACCTCTCCTCACGCTTCTTCACCTCTCCCTTCCTCGCCCTCCTGCCTCCTCGCGTTTCTGCTTCTTCTCGGTTCCTCCTTCTCGGCCATTTGCTCACCCCTCCGCCTCCACACCCTCTTCGCCTTGCTTCCCCGTTGCCTTCTTCATTCCACTTTTGCCCTGATCGTGCGGCCGATGGATCCCGTCCGGGCCGCGCCGCTCTCTGCAATACCTTGGTGATTTCCCATCTTTCGACCGCGCCCGCGAAGGTCTCGCCGCCCGGCTCGCGCCTCCCCGTTGCGCGCTCACAGCCCCTGCTTTCAAGTCGGGGGCGGGGGGGGGAGACGCGCCCGTGCGTCGCGGTGCGCTCCCTCCTTCGCCTCGGCGGGCTCGTCGCGGCCACGATCCCTTTGGGGCTTTGACGGCCCCTGCGCCGCGTCAGCGTAGCGCCGACTCGAGCGCCGGCACCTGCAGCCGACTCTTGCGCGCTTCATCAGCTCCCCACGCCTTTCTTCTCGCCGTCTCGCTCCCCAGCTCCGCACCTCGTGCTTTCGCATCCACCCTCGCACTCTGCGTCTCTCGGGCTGAGATTCACGGGCGTCGTTCCGGGCTCCCGCGCGCGTTGCTCCCGCGCTCCTTTCCGACCCGCCGTCGCGGATCGCAGCCGACCGCGGCGCCTCCGCGACCACGCGGCATCCTGCTGCTCGTCCCCTTCCCTCCTCGCCGTGCCCTCTGCGGTGCCGGCCTCGTCTCTGCTCGCCCCGCATCCTGGCCTCTGCGCGACGCGAATCTCTCGCGTCTCCGCCCACGTCGACATCGTACCCTTTCGACACTGCGAACGCGCAATGTCAACGCGCGCGTCCTTTTGTTCCTCGGCGCGTGTAGTTGCCCCCATCCCTTTCCCCCCTTCCGCTCGTCCCGCATCCCGTCCCGTCCCGCCCTGCTTTCCGTCCCGCTTCCCGTCCCGTCCCGCCCTGCTTTCCGTCCCGCTTCCCGTCCCGTCCCGCCCTGCTTTCCGTCCCGCTTCCCGTCCCGTCCCGCCCTGCTTTCCGTCCCGCTTCTCGTCCCGCCCGCGCCCTTTCCCTTTCCCTCCGC
>PGFX01001893.1:0-14563 GCA_003612995.1 Prototheca bovis | reverse complement strand
GGGGGGGGGGAGTGAGGAGGGAGAGGGGAAAGGGGAGGGGGGGGGGGGGGGGGGAGGGAGGAGGGGGGGAGGTTGAGAGGGGGGAGGGGAGGGAGCAAAAAATCGCCCTCTCTCCCCTCGCCCCTCTCCTCGCCGCGTTCTCCGGGCAAACCCAGGCCCGCCAGGCGCGCCGTGCTTCGGCCCCTCCCGGTCGTCCCCCCCACAACGCCCACTCCGTCCCCGCCCCGCCCCGCCACACCCTGCGCCTCGGGCCCAAAGTCCCAACCTCGCCGCGCAGGCCGAAGCGCGATCCGAACGGCGAAAAAACGCACAACGCGGGTTCGCCAAGTCGAGGCGGCCCTCGCAAACCCCGCAGCGCAAGCACGCCCGGCGCCCTCCGCCCCTTCCCCTCCCCCGGTCCCGGTCCCGGCGCGCGCGCGGTCGGTCGGAGCCCGCGGTCCCGCACCCGCGCGCGCGCCGGGATCGTCGCGGCCGCCCGCCCGCTCGCTCGCCAACGCTCGGCGCCGGCGACGCTGTGCGCGTCATCTCGCGGCGATGCGCCCCGGCGTGCGGCGCCGCACGGCAGGTCCGATCGCGCGAGGCCTCCCGCCACCGAGCCCGTTGCAGGTACAGCAGCGCCGCGTGGAGCAGGCGGCGGCGTCACCGGCGCACCTGGGCCGCACGCGCGCGCGGCCTCGGCGAGCGCCCCTCCCCCTCTCTCCCTCGCCCCCCTTCTCCCTGCTCGCGGCCGCGTGCGGGGCCTCAAAACGCACTCTTCGGCTTCGTGCTTGAGAATTAGACGAGCAGAAGCGAGCTCCGGCTCATCGGCGTCGAACACAGTGCGGGTGACCTCCGTCACGGGCACGCGGCGACGCACGACGGGGGGGGAATGGCCCGAGGACTCGGACGCGGCCCCCTTTGTGGGGCTCGATGGGTGGTCGCTCATGGCCGAAAAAGGGTCCAAAGATAAGCCTCGCCTCCGATCTGGGGGCGATATGCGTCGGCGCCACCTCCGCGCGGCCCCTAAATATCCGCACATTTGCAGGCAGGGGGAGTTTAGCCGGGCCTCTCCCCGCCAGCGGGGGGCGCGCGGGGCGGGAGGGGCGTGTGGGGCAAGGGGAAGGCGGTGCGGAGAGAGGGGGCTCCTCGGGGAGGGAGGCCCGGGTGCCGGGCGAAAAAAGTGCGGCGGCCCCGCAAGGTGTCACCACGCCGCCATTCCCGCTCGCCGCAGCGCCTCCGCCGCTTCTCTCCTCCCCTGAAGCACGCGACGCTCCGGCATCCGCACGCACCGTCTCCCGCGCGCGCATGGTGCAGACGGCCCAGCGGTCGCTCGAGCACCTCGTGCACCGCGCACCGCACGTCCTGGGCGTGCGGCACAAACTGGGCAGCACCCGCTCCTTGGCGCTGCGGGTCGCGAGCCGCGTCGCGAGCGCTGGACCGTTGCGGTGAGCGAGATGGTTCGGAAGTGCGAAAGGGGCGCGGGAGGGTTGCCGTCGCCACGGACAATTTTTCTCGCGCGCTCGACGGCCCCATCGGCGGCCGTCCGCGCGACACGAGCTCCCGGGGCGCACGCTAAGCAGGCACGAACCGGGGTGGCCTCGGAGCGCAATTCGCCACGGGTCTGTCCGCGCCGCGGCACGCCCCAGGAGCCCGCTGAGGGGAGCCGCCAACCCTCGCAGACTGCTGCAACGTGCGGCCGCAGCGGCCGGCGCGGCGTCGACGCCGCCCGCGACCAGACGGGCGTCGGCACGCCCGTGCTTCTCGCCCTTTCCAAGCAGGAGGTCTACGGACGCAGCATGCCGTCGCGGCCGATACCCGCTGACCGTGTCCCGACGCTGGGCGCCCGGTGTCCCGGCGCTGGGCGTGGGGCGTCCCCGGGAAGCTGCCCCGGCGGCCGACTCCGACTCGCCCGGTGCCCGCTCGGGGGTCTCGAGCCGTCCCCCCCTCCCCCCTCCCCGCACGTGCAAGCGGCCCCGCACGCCTTGCTTTCCCCCCCGCCTCTTTTTTGTTTGCGCGGAAACGTGCGCCCGTGCGCCCGAGGTCGATCATCGACCAACCCGCGGGCCAGGTCTCGTCGCGCACAACGAACGGCATCTTGACGCTTATCGCGCGCGGGCCCGCCATGCGCGCTTCGTCCCCCGCCCCTCCTCCACCCCTTTCCCCTCTCCCTTTCCACCCCGCTCCCCCGATGCGCGTTTCGATCCGCGGCGAGGCGTCCCGGGCGGCGATCCCACGAAGGAAATGCCAAGGCAATTGCGCGTGCGGCACAGGGGGAGCGCGAGGCACCACGCGAGCCGCGGAAGAGGAAAGAGCGGGAGGGGGGGGGAAGCCCTCCGAGTCGCCATCCCTCCCCCCCGCCGCGCGCCGCGGCGCGCGCCGCGGCGCCACCTGCGCAACGCGTGGACCGCACGGCGCGCGGGCGCATCTTCGGGGTCGGCTCTGTTCGAAGCGCAATTCGTGGCCGCTCTCGGACCCGTGCGTTTGGGCAAAGCCGGCTTCGGCGCTTGGCCGGTCATTCCCCGCCCCTGCCTTCTCGCCGGCCCGGCAGCGGCCGTGCGTTCACGTCGGGGCTCGCCGCGCGCGTCGCCTTCGTCCTGCGGGCGAATTTCGACCCCGCGCGACGGCTCGGCGGTGACCTCGCGGAGCGCCCCGCGGGGGCTCTCGGCCTCCGAGGCGGCCGACACGTGTTCGACGCGAGACGCGCAGGCCGCCGCGTCGGGCGGTCCGCGCCGCGGCGGCGCGCGCGCCGGGCGGCTCGATGCGTCCCCCTTTTCTTTCGCCGCGGACCTGCGCCCGGCGGCGCGCTCGGAATTGCGCAGCGCGGCCTCGATCCCCATTTCGGGCCGGCTCTGCGCGCGCGCGTTTCGCGCGGCGGCGCGGACCTCGCCGCGCTGCACCGCGACCGCACCACGCCTGCCGGAACCGAGCGGTTCGCCGGAACAGCTCCCCCCCGTTCCAGCGAATGGGCAACTCCGAATTTAGCGCCCGCGCGGGCCGGCCGTGCGCCGACTCTGAGAGCATCTCGCATTTCATCCGCGACTCGGGCTTTTCGCGCGAGGTAGAATGGTCTCCTTCCGCACTCTGCCGGGGCAGGCCGCCCACGGCACGGCGACCTTTGCGCGCTCGGCCGCGCACGGCACCGCCGACGCCGCGCGCACCACCGTGCGCGGCATCCGCTCGCTCCGCACGCCGGTCGGCGCCCCCCCTAACCTGCTTCCCACCTACATCTTCCACGGAATCTCGCTCTTCCAGGTGAGCCGCGTAGGAGCGCGCGGGGCGGACGGGGTGAGTCCCCGGACGGGGGGGCGGAAGCGAGCGGCAGAGCCAACGATGGAGGCCGGCCCGCCGCGCCGCTTCCCCCCCCTCCCCCCTCCCTCTCCGCGCTCCGCCCCCGCGCGGACCGGGGCGCGCTGGGAGAGGCGGTCGCGACCCAGAAGCCGACCGCGTTCGCGAGAGGACGTGGGGCGGGCCGTGGTCTCCGGGTGGCGCGAGGACGGCGAGGTCGGCGTCCGCTGCAGGCGCAGCTGGTGGCCCGCGGGGTGACTGGCCGGGAGGGGTCGGCAGCCGGCGCGCGCGTGGACCCGCGCTCTCTCCGCCCCCTCCCCACCACTGGCCCTCTCCCGTCCGTCTGGCTCCCCTCCGCCCCCTTGCTCCTGCCCTTCCCTCCACCTCCCTTCCCCTGCCCCTGCCCTCCCTTCCCCTCCTCACACTTCCCTCCCCCCCCACTCCCTTTCGCAGCTGTTCTTCATCTCGCTGGCGACGGGTCTGACCGGAACCAAGCTCCACGACGACCACGTGTGCCTGCTGAACATCAACGACGGGCAGGTCTGCGATTTCGTGTACACGTCGTTCCCCTGGATCGTGGTCATCTTGTTCTTCCTCAACCTGCGCGCGTTCCTGATCGCGCGCCGCCGCGCGGCGGGCCCCGTCATCGGGCTGACCACGCTGTTCTGGTCGCTCTACGCCTGGTTCTTCTACGTCGTCGTGTCGGCCACCATCCTCAAGCGCGGCAACCAGGCCACGGCGACCGGCTACCCGCGCACCACCGAGCGCCGCGCCGTCATCGGCTTTGCCTGGATCGTGTCGTCCCTCTTTATCGCCGACGGCATCCTTGGCCTCGTCGACGCCTACATCAACCACGTGCCCGCGCCCGAGGTGGACCTCTCGCACGCGTACATCAACACGCGCGACGAGACGCGCTCGACCGTCTTCACGCGCGCGCTCGCCAAGGCCAGCGGCGCCGCCCCGGGCACGCTCCAGCCCGCCGCCATCAAGCAGGTCGACGCCGGCGAGCCCTACTACAAGAGCTAGACGCCCGTGAGGCGCCGGCCGGACGACGCGGACGACGGCTCGTCCCCCCCCCGCGCATCGCGGTCATTTGCTCTGAACGCCCGGAACGCATCCCTTTCTCCCACCGGAATTCGCCGACCGTGCGTCGACCCTCTCACCTTTGCCTCCGGACCTTTCCGAGCCGCGCGCCCTCTGTTGCACCCCTTTGCCTCCGCCGACCGACCTTTCCGAGCCGCACGTCCTCTGCCGACCCGCTTCGAGCCGAGAAGCCGAGACCCCCGCCCCTCGAACCTTTCTTCGTCGCACAATCGCCCCCCCGAGACCGCCCATTGCTCGCGGCCCCTCGTCTTGCCGGCGCGCATTGCCCGTCGTTTCTTTCTTTTGCTCCCCAGAGCGTCCACCCTTGACGCCTTGTTTCGCAACGCGCGCTCGCCTCTGCCTCCGCCACCTCCGTTTCTTCCGACCGCCCCTCTCGTCCCCCCTTCCCCTCCCTCTCTCGCGCTGCGACCCCCGCCGTCCAGCCGCCGACATTCCTCGCCGCTCGCCAGACTCAAGCTCGCCTCCCACCGCTCTCCTTCCTTCCCCTCGAATGCACCCCGGTGCAGAGGGTCGCGCTGCGCGCCCCGTCCCTCTCACCTCGTCTCCCCCGCCGCGCGCGACCGCTGCACGCGCCGTTTTTTTGTGCTGCTTGCAATCGCGGCGAAAACGTACAGAATAGAGGGGGAGGGGGAGGGGGGGAAGAAAAGAAGAGGGAGGGATGACGAGGTTCGAAGAGTGACGAGGCTGGTCGGCCGCGGCACGCGGATCGGGCTCGGGAGCGAGCGCGCCGGAGAGGCCACGCTCCTGGGGTGAGGGGGGGGAGCAACGAGCGGTGCGCGGCGGCACTTCCGGCCGCGATCGTGAGCGGGCAGAGGCGCGTGGGTGTCCGGACGGGCGATCAGGGTCGCGCCTGGAGTTGCTCCGCGTCGTTCAGGGTATTCTTGGGCTTAGGGTTAGGGTTAGCAACGGAGCGGCGGCCCCCATTTCGCTCTGGGGCTCGCGACGGGGTCCGAAGGCGCGGGCCTACTGGGCGTCGACACGGCGGGCCCGGGGGGGTGCGCCGCTGGCCTTGGCGAGCGCGCGCGTGAAGACGGTCGAGCGCGTCTGGTCGCGCGTGTGGACGTACGTGTGCGAGATGTCAAACTCGGGTGCGGGCACGTGGTTGACGTAGGCGTCCACGCCGCCCAGAATGGCTGTGATCAGGAAGAGCGAGTCGACCACCCACGTCAGGCCCTGCACGGTGCGGCGCTCCGTGCCGCGCGGATAGCCCGCATCCGACGCCTGGTTGCCGCGCTTGAGCACCGTGGCGGCCACGACCACGTAGAAGAACCAGGCGTAAAGCGACCAGAACAGCGTGGTCAGCCCTATCACCGGGCCCGGCTGGCGCTTGCGTGCGTAGTAGACCGCGCGCACGTTCAGGAAGAACAGGATGACCACGATCCACGGGAATGAAGTGTACACGAAATCGCAGATCTGCCCGTCGTTGATGTTCAGCAGGCACACGTGGTCGTCGTGGAGCTTGGTGCCCGTCACCGCGGTCAGCACGGTGATGAGCAACAGCTGCGGGGGGGGGAGAGGGGGCGCGAAGTGGGGCGTGTGCGGCGGGGGCGGGGGGGGGGAACGGCGGGGGGGAGCGTGCGCGGTTCGGGAAGGCGACGCGGGCCTCAAAGGGGCAACGTTGCGAGTAAAAAGAAATGTGGTCGTAATTGCGCAGCGCTTCGGGGTGGGGCCCGCGAGGCGCGTTCGCGCGCTCCCCGCGCGGTCCGCGCATGGCCCGCGCGGCCCGCGCGGCCGACGTGGCACCCGCGCTAGGAAACCGTGCGTGCTAAAGAGAAGCGCCTCGCCGAATCCAGGAAGGTACGAGCGCCTGCAGCGACAGGGCTTCTGCGCGCGACCTGGCGTTCCCGAGCGAACGCGCCGGTGGCGCCGAAACCGCCGCGAAACCGAAACGCGGCGCCGAGGTGCGGGAGATGCGGGAGGCGCGAACGCGCGGAACGCGGTCCGGACTCACCCCATCCCACCCCGTTCCCGTCGGTCGAACGGCCCGCCCCCCCGCTTCTGCACGCCCGCCCCGCGTCGCGCCTGAACAAAGGAAACGCCGTAGAAGATCCGCGTGGGAACCAGGTTGGCGACGGCGGTGGGCGGAGTGCGAAGGTCGCGGACCCCCTGCCTCAGCGCGCGGGTGGCCTTGACGGTTCCCGAAGCGGCCTTGCCGGGGAGCGCGTAAATGCCGTCGAGGGTCATGGTTCTGGATCGCAAGCAGCGAGAAACGCAACGAATTTAGGTTGCACAGGAAACGCCGAGGCGGCGAACTCGTTGAAAAGGCGAAGAAGGGCAAGGGAAAAGTGCCTGCACATTTCCCGGGCCGCGGGGGAGGCGCGGCGCGCCAAGCGGCCGCTCCCACGACCGGCCATCGCGCCTCCCCCCCCTCCCGCACGCGGCTCCGTTGCCACGAGGTAGCCTCGCCCTGCTCGAGGTTTCACAGAGGTCGTCATTGCGACGTCGTGAGTGCGCGGTGGCCCCGCGCAACACGCCTCGCGACCGCGTTGGGCCGCCCAGCTTGCGAGAGGCAATCGCGACGGCCACCTCACCAAAAACTTGGGTGCGATGGACCGCCGGCGGCGGAAGAGCCGGCCGTCTCACGTGCACCGGCGTGCGCAGCGCGACGGCGCGGCGCCAATTTTTGTTTCCGAAGACGGCCGTCCGGTCCGCCGTCGAGCCCACGCCGGCCGCCGTGGCGTCCACAGCCTTTCCCACGACGTCGCTGGTCGACGTCATCGCTCTCGAGTTTGCGGACGAGAGGCAAGTGGGCGCGGAAAGGATATCACTTTCCGACCCCGGGCCGCTCCCGCCCCCCATTCGACCGACACTGCAAAGCCGCTCCCGCCGCGGGCGCGCGCGCGCGCGCGCGCTGCTGCCCCCCGGGGCGGGGAGGGAAGACGTCCCTCCGCCGCTCGGAGCGCGCGACGTCTTTTTTTCGCCCGTCTCGATCGCCTGTCGGTAGATCCCGCTTTCGGTTCGCGTCGCAATGTCTTCGAAGACGTACAAGGCGCTGGTCGTGACGGCCTACGACGTCAACGAGCCCGAGCTCGCCGTCGAGGAGCGGCCCATCCCCGAGCCGGCCGCGGGCGAGGTGCTCGTGCGGATCACGCACAGACCGGTACGCGATGCGCCGATGCTGCGATAGATGTGGCGACCGCGCGACGCAGATCGTCGCGACGCCCGCGATCGAGCGCGGTCGCTCGGTCTCGACGTTTCGGAGCGGGGAGGCCGGGGAGGGGGGGGGAGGGGGGGGAGCGGGAGAGGCGGCGTCGAGGTGGGAGGGAGGCGAGTCCGAGGTGGGGGGGAGAGGTGACCGGAGCAGCGGCGCGTCGGGGGGCCGTCCGAGGGAGGATGCCTCCGAGGTCCGAGGGAACGTGGGAGGCGGAGCGGAGCAAAGGGGGGTGAGGGAAGGGTCGCGAAGGAGGGGGTGGGAGGCGCAGGAGAGGGAGAGGGGGGGCGCGAGGAGGGGAGGGTGGGAGGCGGAGGAGAGGGAGAGGGGGGCGGGGATAAGAAGGATTAGGCGGAAGAGGGGGGGTGGGGATATGCATGGAGCGTGGATCCGGGAATGGAGGTGAGGGTCTGGAGGGAAAGAGGGCTGGTGAGCGGGGGGGAGGGGGGAGACGGTCCTTGCGGCGCTTTCGCCTCGGCTGCTTGCGTCGGTGCGGTTCGTCTCGGGGCCCGTGGCGAGGGCGCGCCTTTATCGCCTCGCGCGCGGGCGCGTTTGCCGTCCGCGGCTCCCTCCGACCCTCTCTCTTCTCGCCCCCCCCCCTCTCCCTTTTCCTCCCCTTCAGGTCAACCCTTCGGACGTGCTGTCGGTGCAGGGTCTGTACCCCGGTTTCGAGGCGAAGGCGCTTCCGGCGTCTCCCGGCCAGGACGGCACCGGCGTGGTGGAGGCGGTGGGCGCCGGCGTCGAGGGCTTTGCGGTGGGCGACCGCGTGAGCGGCGCTCCGCTGGCCGACTCGACGGGCGAGGGGTCGTACCGCGAGTACGCGTCGATTCCGTCGACGCGTCTGGTCAAGGTTCCGGATGGCGTCGACGCGTTCCAGGCCGCGCAGTTCTTCATCAACCCCGTGACGGCGTACATGTTCTTCGACCTGTTCGGGCGCCTGGGCCTCGCGCGCCCCGGCGACTACGTGATCAACAACGCGGCGTCGTCGCAGCTGGGCCGCATGGTGACGCGCCTGGGCACCAAGCTGGGCTACAAGGTGATCGCGGTGGTGCGCAACGCCAAGTGGGTCGACCGCCTCGTCGAGGCGGGCGCGGTGGGCGTGGTCGTCTCGTCCGA
This sequence comes from Prototheca bovis, assembly GCA_003612995.1. NCBI lineage: Eukaryota > Viridiplantae > Chlorophyta > Trebouxiophyceae > Chlorellales > Chlorellaceae > Prototheca > Prototheca bovis. The sequence continues at coordinate 5,928 of PGFX01001893.1, read as the reverse complement.
CGAGGACGTGGCGGACGCCGTGCGCGAGCTCACGGGCGGCGAGGGCGCCGCCGTCGCGCTCGACCCCGTGCTCGGCCCCGGAGCCGTGCAGATCGGCCAGGCGCTGCGCAAGGGGGGATCCGTGCTCGCCTACGGCGTGCTCGGCGGACTCGAGGCCACGGTCAGCGGCATCGACCTGCTCTTCCGGGGGATTGTCGTCCGCGGAGCCTGGATCAACACGTACGTCCGGGAAATCCTCGCCTCGGACCAGGAACGCAAAGAAGTCTTCGACAAGGTCATGCAGCTCGTCGCCGACGGAACCCTCACCACCTCGGTCGGCGAAACCTTTACCCTCGAGCAGGCCAAGCAGGCGCTCGAGGCGGAAAGCAAGCCGGGCAGGGAAACAAAGGTCTTCCTCGTCTCCGAGTAGGAACAAGGAAACCAAGGTGCTCTTCCTCATCGCCGAGTAAAAACAAGGAAACCAAGATGCTCCTCATCGCCGAGTAGGAACAAGGAACGTAATAGGAACGAGGAACGGCACGCGCAAACACGAGAAACCGACATGACCGACGCGCAGACGAACGAACGCGCCGTGCAGCCGCCGCACAGCGAGTCCGCGGAGCGAATGCGGCCGCCGTCTAGACCGCACGGCGAGCCCGCAGAGTGCACGCGCGCATCGTGCGGCGACCGCACGGCGAGCCCGCAGAGCGCACGGGGCCATCGTGTGGATGGCACGCTTGTCGCCTAGACCGCACGTTCGTCGTGCGGGTCGCTTTTTTTTTTGCCTCCCCCCCCCCTCAACCTCTCTCCTCCCTCGCGACCGTCTGCATCTCGCTGCTGTAACGAGCTCGCGTCAGAATCCGTGAAAAAAAAACAAGCGGACGGAAGCACGCGCCGTCGCACCGACGCCCATGCCGTCCCGCCGAGGTCCCTCTGCCGCTTGCCCGGCGGGCAAGTGAGCTGCTGGCGAGAACAGCCCGCGTCCCGGTCCCCGACGCGCACGAGATCGACGGGGTGCGCACGCGTACGCGCACCGGGGCCCGGCGGGGGGAAAGGAGAGGGGGGGTCGGGGGCGAACGGCCGCAGGCGGATGGATCAAGGGGCAGGGCGGCAGGGCGGCGGAGCGTGCGTTGCAGGGCACCGCAGGGGGGCGCGGATCGGAGCGCCAGCGGAGGCGCGGCGTCGATCGAGTCGGGTTGCGATGGAATGCGATGGAAGAACGCGTTTGGGGGGGGAGCAGGGGGGGAAGGACGCGGTTGCAGCGGGGAGCAGGGGGGAAAGGACGCAGTTGCGGCGGGGAGCAGGGGGGAAAGGACGCGGTTGCGGCGGGGAGCAGGGAGGAAAGGACGCGGTTGCGGCGGGGAATTGGGCGGAGGGAGGCGCGACGGTGGACTCCTCCTTTGGGCGGAAAAGGCGTCGGCCGGCGCGGTGGAGCGCGAAGAACGGAAAGACGGGGAGAAATGAAAACAAAAGGGAAGGAGAGGGGGGGACCGCGGCCTGTGGCAAAGTTTTCGGCAAAAGAAAAGGGAGGGGAGGAGGGAGAGCCGGCGGGGAAAACATGAGCGGGAGGGAAAAGCGATGTCGGCCCCTGAAGCCCGCGGCACAAAAGAAGAGAGAGCGAAAGGGAGGGGACGAGAGTCGCGTCGGGGATGGGAGGGGAAGAGGTGGATGGCGCAGCGATGGGGATGGGAGGGGAAGTGACGGATGGCGCAGCGACGGGGGTGGGAGGGGAGAGTAATCGCATCGTCGACGGAAAGAGGTGCAGCCTTTCAGCGGGGAGGGAGGGGGGAAGGGGGGGGCAGGAGGATTTGACAGAGACGGAAGGGGCGCCGTTGGGTGCCGAGGGGCGCAAAAGGGACGCCTCGAACGGAGGCAGAAGGGGGGGGGGGCACGAGAGAGCGGGTCGTTGCTGAACGAGAGAACGGGCAGGGCAGCAAATGAAAACACGAAAAAAGATAACAACAGGAGAGAGGGGAGGGAGGGGAGGGAGAGGGAGAGAACAAAAGTGGGAAGAATGAAAAAGAGGAGGGAAGAGGACGGTACGAGGGGGCGCGAGCATCGAGGGAAGCGCGAATACGAAGGTGGGGAGAGGAGTCAACGGGAGGCGCGAAAAGAAGCGCGAGGAAAAGGCGCCAACGAGGGGATGCGAAGCGGGGTGCGATAAGGGGGCGCGAGGAAAAGGCGCCGACGAGGGGGCGCGAAGGAGGACGCGACGAGGAACGTGAGGAAAAGGCGCGAAGAGCTTCTGCTCCTCTTTGTCATCCTGTAACGACTCTTGCGGGAACAGCCCCGGGCGCCTCGAGGCGGGCTCTGGCCATTCATCTCGCGGCCCCAGCCTCGACCAGAGCCGCGGCCCCGACCGGACCCTCGCCTCCTTCCGAAACCGCGCCCACCCCCAGCGCCTCGCCTCCCGCCGGCGCCTCTGGCGAGACGCTCTCCGGCTGCGTGCCAACGGAGGCGCTGGGCGTCGATGCGCCCGAGACTGACGAGCACTCCGGCACCGGCGACGGCAGCGGGGACGGCGTCGCCGAGGCCGGCCGGCGGGGAGGCGGGAGCGGAGGCGGAGCCGGAGCGGAGGCGTCGGGCGCGCTCTGGGCGCTCGCCGGAGCGGAGGCGTCGGGCGCGCTCTGGGCGCTCGCCGGAGCGGAGGCGTCGGGCGCGCTTGGGGCGCTGGCCAGACCCGCGTCGCGGGGCGGCCAGGGCGCGGAGCCGGGGGGAGAGAGTGCCTCGCGCACTCGCTGCGCCTTGTTTGGCCCCGATCCCCCCCTCCCTCCCGCCTCCTGCGTCGGATCCGCAGAGCACCGCCCCGAGGATCCGGCGAGCCTGGTGGGCCTCCGTCCCCCCTCCCCCTCTTCCTCTCTGTCCTCGCGGAGCGCGGCCCATACGGCCTTCTCGAGAGCTCCCCTACGAGGCGGCCGCGTCAGCGATGGAGAAAACGCCCCTCTCCGTCCGACTCCCGAGCTGCCGTTGCCCTCGGCCCCCTCGTCTCCCTCCTCCTCCTCCTCCTCCTCCTCGGCGCTGCCCCGCCCTTTCCGGGCCTCCTGCGCTGCCCTGGCCCTCTCGACCGCCCGTCGGGCAAAGGGTGCCCACTGCTGCGCGCAGGAAAAGTCGTCGACGCCGACGCTTCCCGCGATGCCGCGCAGCAGCTGCACGACGCGCAGCACGAAGAAGAGGTCGCGCGGGAACGAGGTGATCGCCGCGGACCGCAGCGGCGACTGGGGGGAAAAGGGATCCACGGCGCCCACCGTGTCGAACATGTCGCGAGCGAGAGCGCACAGCACGGAGGGAGGAGGAACGGAGGCGACGGGGAGGGGGTGAGGACGGGCAGAGGCCGCGGCGCGCGCGCCCACGGGGATCGAGCCCGCCTCGGCTCCACCCTCTGGGGTGGGGCCGAGGCGGCGGTCCTGGGGGGGCCCGTCCCGGGAGGGTCGGCCTCGGGAAGCCCCGTCCCGGGAAGCCCCGTCGCAACGCCCCTCCCCCGCCCCGCCCTCCCCCGTCCCGCCCTCTCCGTTCCCTTCCCCGGCACTCCCCCCCTCCTCTCCCTGCACGACGACGCCGAGGGCGAGGAGGCGCCTGGCGACGTCCCGCTCTCCGTCGGGTCCGGGGCTCGGCTCGCCCAGCGCGGCGACCAGCTCTGCCAGCCGGATGCGCAGCGAGTCCTCGAGCCGCTTGGACTGCCCAAAGTCGATCACGCTCACGCCGTCCGAGGGCACGTCGATCAAAAAGTTGCCCGGGTGCGGATCCGCCTGAAACAGACCCTGCGACAGGATCATCCGGCCGTACGCCCACCCGATCGCCTCCAGCACGCGGCGAGACGCGCGACGACGCAGCGACGACGTTACGCGACGGCGCAGAGGAGCCGTCGCGCGAGACGAAAGGCGAAGCAGCGAGGCCATGAGAGAAGGAGAGGCGGGGGGAACGGAGGACGAGCAGGGGGCGCGGGAGACGCCCGTAGGCGCCTCGGGCGCCGAGCGTGAAGCTCCAGAGACGCCCGTAGGCGCCTCGGGCGCCGAGCGTGAAGCTCCAGAGACGCCCGTAGGCGCCTCGGGCGCCGAGCGTGAAGCTCCAGAGACGCCCGTGGACGCCCCATTGGCCGAGCGCAAAACCTCAGGGGCGCCGTCTCCCGCCCCGACGGCCGAGCGGGCGACCCCCGGGGCGCCCGCGGCCCCCCGCGACCCCCCTTCTTCCCCGCTCTCCTGCAGCCTTCCGAGGGCAACGCCGGGCACCAGCTCCATGGCAAAGGCGCGTTGCGCGACCAGGCCCGGCACCGGCCGCGGGACGCGCACGCGCATGCGGGGCGGCGCGCCCGGCCCCAGGAGCCGCAGCGGCAGCGGCACGAGCGAGGCCGCGAGCGAGGCCAGCGCCCCGAGCCCGCCGCCGCGCCGCCTCTCCGCCGCCTCGTCGCGCAGCAGCTGGTCGCGCACGGCCTGCATGACCGCGGCCTCGCGCCCAAACGCAAACTCGCCGCGCAGCTGCCGCGACAGCTCGTCCACCGCGCTGGGCAGGTCAAACCGCAGGTCGTGACGCGAGAGGAAGCGCGCCAGCGCCGACAGCTGCGACAGATCCGACGCCATGACCGCTTCCGCGTTCGGGTACTGCAGCTTGAGCGCCACGGGCACCGACAAACCCGGCGAGCCCGCGGCCCCGCGCTGCGCGCGGGCCCACGCCGCCGCGGCGGCCAGGTCGACCGGAGGCGCCTGCGACGCGGCAGGAGAGTCCGGGTCCAGGGACGCCGCGCGCGCGGCCGCGGCCGCGCGCGCCTGCGCGCGCGCGAGCGGCGCCGAGGACGACCCCAGGGAGGGCGCTTCCGCGCACGCCGAAGACGGCCCCAGGGAGGGCGCTTCCGCGCACGCCGAAGACGGCCCCTGGGAGGGCGCTTCCGCGCACGCCGAAGACGGCCCCTGGGAGGGCGCTTCCGCGCCCGCCGAAGACGGTCCCTGGGAAAGCGTTTCCGCGCCCGCCGAGCCGTCCGACGGCGCGCGAGGCGCGGCCGCGGCGCCCGCCGCCGGGCTCTCCGCCGCGGGCGCGGGCCGGCCGCGCGGCCAGGCGCGCAGCCGCAGCCGCAGCGGCGCGGCCGGCGGAGCGCCCGGCCGGCGCGGCGGCGAGCCCGCGCCAAACCAGAAGAGCGGCTGGGCGCGGGCGAGGTCGCGCCCAGCTCGCCGATCCGCGGCCACGGTCGAGGAAGACGCCTCTCCCTCTTCCGCGGGGGCTTTCCGATCGGCGGCGCCGGCTGGCCGGGGGCGTCGCCGCGCGGCGACGCCCTCCGTCTCGGCGGCCCCGCCCGCGCCTCGGCCCCCCTCCCCGTCCCGCACCTCGGTCCTGAGCCAGGCTCGGTGGACCTGGGCGACGGAGGCGGCCCCCAGGGGCTCCTCCCACTCGACGCGCTCGAAGATGGCATCGGTCAGGGGCGTCTCGAGCCGCTCGTTCGTCCCCACCGGGCCTCGGGCCGCGCTGCGCGCCCCGGAACCCTCGCGCAGAGCCTCCTCGAGGGCCCTGCGGGCGACCGGCACCGGCATGGGCGGGACGCGGTCCTGCAGCAGCGCCAGCCGCTCGCAGACCGCCGCCGGCACAAAGTCCGGCCGCGCGCCGATAAACTGCCCGGCCTTGAGGTAAAAGCCGCGCAGACGCGTGCAGAGCGCGTGCATGCGCCGCCCCGCGCGCTCGTGCTGCGGAGCCCACAGCCGGCGCTCCAGAAACGCCTCGGAGCACCCCAGGCGACGGAGCGCCCCGGAGGCGGCCTGGCACGCCTTGTAGCTCGCGTAAATTTGACCCGCGCGCAGCCAAAACTCCACCACGCGCAGGCGCTCGCCAGGCCCCAGGCCCGCGGCGCGGGCCGAGCGAGAGGGGGGAGGGTCGGAGGGCGAGCGGAGGGGAGAGCGCAGGGGGTGCCCGGCGGCGGCCGGGGCGCTCGCGCCCGGGGGGGCGGGCGGCGAGGAGAGCGAGGGGTGC
>PGFX01001882.1:0-14584 GCA_003612995.1 Prototheca bovis | reverse complement strand
CACGCGGCCCGGGCGTCCCCGGCAGCCCCGCCCTGCCTCCCTCGCCCGCGCGCCTGGCCGACCGCCACCGGCGCGCGGGCAGGGCAACGCTGCCGGCGCGCGCTTCGCCCCCCGCGCGCTCCGAAACTCCGCGCGGCCGCCTTGTTGCGCTCGCGAGGCGCCAAAACCTAGGAAAGACCAGGAGATTGGATCGTCCGACACGAACGGGACCCGCAAGCCGCGCCGGGCTTGCGCGCGCGCAGAGGACATGGTCGAGACCGGGCACGCGCCCTAGTCCAGACTCCTCGCCGCGCGCCGCCCGGCCGTCCGCTCGGGACGATCCGCCGAAGGCGCATCGCCCCAATTGGACCCAAGAATCCCTAGAAGAGCCATCGAGGCCTTTTCGGGATCACCGCCGCCGCGCGAGGGTCGCCGACCGGTTCCGGTCCGGCGGACGGACGCCGCGAGTGCCTCGGGGGGTGCCCGGAACGCTCGCGGCCCGAGACTGCACGCTCCGCCGCGCCACCTCGCCACCACTCGGATCGGCGGCCGCCACATCGGCAAGGCGGTGTGGCGTCGTGGGCACGCTCTTCGAGCCGCCCTCGCCGCCGTCGCCCTCGCCTCCGCCGCGGCCGCAGGGCCCCGGCCGGGAGCGCGTGCGCGAGACCCCCCGCGGGCCGGCCCGCGATGGCCGCCGTTCGACGGCACGGGCGCGGCGGCCCGGAGGACGACGCGCGGTGGGGCGAAGAGGCGCTCGCCACGCTCAGCGGGTGGCGCGACGCGACGGGAGCCGCCGATGGGGGTGACGGCGAGGCGCGACGCGCCGTCGCCTCGGGGGGACGTGAGCCCTCGCACGCAAGCTCGGTCGACGGCCCGACGCCGCTTGCCCCGCCCGGACGGCTCGACGCGCAGGCGGAGGCGCGGCGCGCGACCGCGGCCGCGGCGCTCGAGTCCCCGATCGGCGTGCGAGACGACATGGACCTGCCGGCGCCGGGAGCCCCTCCCGGCCCGGGGGCCGCCTCAGCCACCGCAACCTCGCAGCTGGCCGACCTGCTCAACGACCCGACCGTCTCGCGCATCACCTTTCGCTCCGGCAAGCACGGCATCACGCGCGACGACTTTCCAGAGCGCTGCACGGCCGTCATCGACGGACGCACCGTCCAGCTCGAGGGCGAGCAGCCCGGGACGCCATACGTGGACGTGCGTTCGGGGAGGGGAGGCAGAGGGGGGGAGGGCTGGGGTGGGAGTGGGCAGAACGGACGGGCAGCGCCGGGACGCGCCGGGCGCGTAGCGCCGGTCGCAGATGTGCAGAACGCGCCTCTGCGTCATCGATCCTGCGAAGAGGTGAGTTCGGCACACCTGCGACCGGCGCTTCCGCTGGCGTTCGATCGCACCGCGCGCACCCCCCGCCGGTTGCGGGCGCCCATGCGCCGACCCCTCGCTCCTCACCTTCACTCGTCCCGCTTTCTCCACCAGTTGCACGCGCTCGGCGAGCTGGTCTGCGTCATCAACAACGGCGTGCTATATCAGTCCAACCTCGTCGTCGACGACTGCTTCATGAAGTACGCGAGGGAGGGGTGGGGTGGGGGGGGAAGAGGTGGGAAGGGGGGGGGGGGGGGAGAGGGGGGGAGAGCGGAAGCGTCGGCCGAGCGCGGGGGAGGGGGCAGAGCCGAAACGAGGGCGCGGGGACGGAAGGGGCAGCCGCGAGGAGAGCGATCGCGAAGCGCGAGCGGAGATGCGGGAACAAAGACGACAAAGCGGCGCCGGCAGACCACAGCCCATCTCCCACCCACCCGCCCCCGTCCCCCTTCTCTCACTCCTCATCTCCTTTCTCCCCCCCTTTTCCACTCCCTCTTCTCCCTCCCTTTCCTTCTGCCGCGCCTTTGTGCTTTGCGCGCAGCGAAGCGCCGTTCACGTGCTTTGCGCGGGCGCTGAGCGGCGGGGTGCTGGGCATGCGAGACATGACGCTCATGGACGCCAATTGTGCCGAGACGCGCACGAGCCGCGGCATCATCACCATGCTCGACGCGATCAGGTACATGCGCGCGCTGCGCCCGTCGATGGTGCCGCCCGAGGCCGCTGACGCGCTGGACCGCACGCTGGCGGCCGTGCGCGCCCCGGGCATGCGCAGCGTCACCGTGGTCGACTCGGGCTGGGTCAACTTTCCCGCCGGGTCCTCCTGGCGCATGCGCAACGTCACGCTCGCGTGCTCTGCCGGCGTCACTCGGCCCCTCCCGCCGGGCCTCGACTCGCTCCCGACGATACGCTACACCGCCGTGGACGTCCTCGCCGTCCTCATTGCCGTCGCACTCGGCGCCGCCATCGCCGGCGTGGTGTGGGGCGGCCGGTCCCTGCTCCGCTCCTACCGTCGCCCCAAGACGCGGGCCGCGGAGGGGACCTGGGCGGAGGAGGGGGAGCGGCCGCTGCTCGGCTGGCGGACCGGGTCGCCGGACCCGCGCTGGCGAGGTCGCGACGACTGCCGTGACGCACGCCTTCTGACCGTCGACGAAGGACTCTTCGGGTCGTCCTCCACGTCGCCCAGCTATCGCTTCTCGCCCCGCGAACGCTCGCCCTGGGCCGACTCGCGCGACCCGAGCCCTCTCGTCGCCTACCGCAGCAGCTCGGGGAGCAGAAGACAGGGGTCGCCGCTCTCGCCAAGGTTTGGCGAGGCCGACTGGGACGGGGATTTCGAGTCCAGGGGAGGCGGCTGGAACAGGACCTTTGGAGCGGCGGCGCGCGACCGAGACAAGGCCCCAGAAGCGGCGGCATGCGGCCAGAGCAGGACGTTCGAGGAACCGGCATGCGGCCAGAGCAGGACGTTCGAGGGACCGGCGCGCGGCCAGAGCAGGACGTTCGAGGGACCGGCGCGCGGCCGGGACGGAAGCCTCGAGAAAACGACGCGCGGCCAGGACGGAAGCCTCGAGAAAACGACGCGCCGCCAGTCGCCATCGTTGTTCGAACGGCGCGCCTCGTCGTCGTCGTCCTCTCCGTCGCCATTTCGCCTCAACCGCTCGACGCGCCACGTGGGGCGCTCCGACCCCTTCCCGCCGACTTCGGCGCCGCCAAGGTTCGGCGACCTCGATCGATTCCGCGTCCCGCCGCCGACCCAGCCCCGCTCCGAGCCGGTCGGCCGCGAGGCGATCGAGGGCGCGCTTGGGCACGGAGGCGAGCTCGCGTCGTTGTACGCCGAGCCGGCCCTGGCGGGCAGGCGGCCACCGCGCCCCCCGCTGCCTCCGTTCCCAGCCGTGCCTACGTCCGGGCCGCGGGAGCGCAGGACGTCGGCGGATCGCGCATCGACGAGGGAATCCTCGCAGATCTCGCCAGAGGTCTCGCTGAGGGGGGTCGGGGCAATTTTGACCCGCAGCTCGGACGAGCAGACTCCGGGGTCCGTGCGCGACGCGGACTGCCCGCTGGGACCCGAGAGGCCGCACGGGTCACACGTCGACGGCAGCGACCAAGATGCGCCGGCACAGCAGCCGGAGGAGTGGGAGCCCGTCGTCGCCCGTCCGCGCGATGACGCCGGACCCGCGCCCGTGTCCAACCACCGGCGACCCGCGAACGCCGAGGAGGCGCTCATGCGATCCGCGGGCTACGAGCCCGTCGCGATCCTCGGCGCAGGACACTTTGCGCGCGTCTACGGCGCGCGGCGCATCGCGCCGCCGCACGAGCCGCGCGCCATCAAGGTGCTCCGCGTCTACGACCGCGAGCAGCTCCACGCCGCCGAGCGCGAGATCGCGGTCGTCTCCGCCGTGCGACACTCGTGCTGCGTGCGACTGCTCGGACACTACGCGGGGACCGTCCGCGTCGGGCTCCGCACGGGTCTGGGCTCTGGTGGCCCGGACGCCGACCGAGCGCCGAAGGCGCTCGAAGCCTCAGGCTCCGTGGATCTCGCCGCACGGAGCGAGGAGCGCGGGGACGGCGACGAGGTTGACGGAGGAGCTGTGGCAACGTCGGGAGCGCCAGATGGGGTCGTCGACGTGGACGGCGCCCGCGAGTCGGCGTCTCGGCCCGCCGACCTCAGCACCTCTGCCTCCTCGCACCTCTCGCCCGGACCGCACCGGGGCTCGGTTGACTTGGCGACCGACGACTTTGCCTACCTCGAGGGCCTCGATGAGGAGACGGTCCAGGTCGGCGTGAAGGGCTCCTTCGAGGGCCATTCGGCCACCCTCGGGACGCGACAAGAGGAAGAGAGCGCGACGGTCGAAGCCGGGGCCGATGTGCGCCCGATCCTCGCACCGACTGGTGGGCGCCGTTTGTCGAACGAACGCGAGGGCGTTTGCGAGCACCTCCGCGCATATTCAGAGTCGACGGTGCCTTATTCGAATCTGCCCTGCGCGTCCACGGACGCCGCGCACCTCGTGCGGTCCAGCACCGAGGGCTACGGCGCCAAGCGCACCTCGGAGTCCAGGTTGGCCGAGGCGCCCCGCTCGGACTCGTCGACGTCGCTGCGGCCGCTCGACTCGTCGAGCCCTTCGCCAGAGTCTCCTGCGCCGTTGGGGTTTGCGAGGAACGCTGGGGAGACGAGAAAGGCCGGCAGCGCGGCGAGGCAGCCGGGAGGCGTCGTGGCAAGCGGCGCGCCGAATCCACCGACGGCTCCGGCGGCGTGGACGTCGGGCGCTCCGACGTCGGGAGCCTCGTCGGTCGGAACGAGCATCTCCCCCGCTGCCTTGTCTCTGCGCGCGGCTTCGTCTCCGGGGTCGCCATCGCCGTTTTCGAGCCTCACCGGGTCGACGACCTCGTTGCCCGGCCCTTCGACGCCCTCCCACGGCCAGCACGCGTCGCCGCAAACGGCTCTCGCGCCTCTGCCGGGATCGTCGCGCGAAGAGGTGCAAGTGCATCTGGTGATGCAGTACTGCGACGGGGGGACGCTGCACGACGCAATCGGAGCCGGCAGGTTTCGCGACCCGGTATCGGGCGCCGTTCGCGAGCGGGCCGTGCTGCAGACGGCACTGGAGATTGCTCGAGGGCTCGCGCACCTCCACGCCACGCCGCGCCGCATCGTGCACCGCGACCTCAGCACCGCCAACGTCCTGCTTGTTCGGGTGCGCAGTCGAGATCGGATGGGGGAGGAGGAGGAGGAGGAGGAGACGCCTGAGGATCAAGAGGAGGAGGAGCAAGAGGCGCGGGAGGTCCCTGGCGGAGGAGCCGCGAGCTCGAGCCGCGCCAGGGGACGAAGACCGGGTGGGTCGGTCGGGCATGAGGCGGCGGCGAGCCGAGACCGGGCCGCTGACGCTGCGGCAGGCGACGCGGCTCCCGCAGTCGCGACAGCGGATGCCTCGCGCGCGTCTGCCTCGCCGCCTGCTCTGGAAGGTGCAGACCATGCGGTCAAGGAGGCGACATGGGGCTGCGACCCGGATCCGAGTAGCGCAAACGTCACGACCTCACAACTCTCGCCCTTTTCTGCGATCGAGTCGGCCTCGTCCGGAGCGGTTTCCGACTTTGGCACCGCTGGATCTGATTCGTCGCTCCTCTCGGCCGACTCGAGACCGCGCGACTCTCGTTCCCACGTGCGCATTCCTGCAGGCATCTTGGCACCTCGGATCCCGGACGACCGGGGCTTTCGAGTGGTGCTGTCGGACTTTGGCCTCTCCACGGCGCTCTCGCGGTACGCGACACACCGCACGTCGGGCCTCAAGGGCACGGTCGTGTGCATGTCGCCAGAGCTCCTCGTGCGCGACGAGGTGACCCCGGCGCTCGACGTCTACAGCCTAGGGATCCTCCTCTTCTGGATGTCATCGGGCGTCTCGCCGTACGGCACCGCTACCCCGGCTCAGGTCATCTTCCGAAAGTCGCAAGAGCTCCGGTACGCCGAACAGGACGACGAGGACGAAACCGACGAGGAAGAGGAGACGGATCAGGAGGAAGCAGAGGAGAAGGAAGAGGGGGAGGAGGAGGAACGGGGAGGCGGTAGAGAGAAGGAAAAGGAGGGGGAGGGCTCGAACGCCCATCGGGCTTCCCGCCCTGACCCCGTCCCCTCGCGCCGCTTCGGTAGCCGCCGCTCGCGACGCGGGCGCGGCGACGCGAATGCCGCGTACGCTCTGGCGGCCCCCTCGGGCGTCTCGCCGGCCTTTGTGCAGCTCTTCCGGGATTGCACTCGCGCTGACCGTCGCAAGCGGCCCACCGCCTGGGAGGTCGCTCAGCGCATCCGAGCCATGCTCGACGGCGCAGGCGAGGCGCAGTAGGGACGGCGATGCGGGAGAAGATGACGCACAAAGGGTGTCCCGCAGGCGTTATTGGATGGAGACCACCCGGTCGCCTCCTTGCTGCCGCGGCAGCGCAGTGCCACCCGCTCTCCCCTCTCACCCCTTACCAATGCCTCCGAGCATTGACCGCTTCCCCAAAGCGCGCGTATGCGCTCGGACGCATTTTTCGTGGCATTGAAAGTATCAAGCATTCGTAGTAGTATTCCACCGACCCTTTCCTCTCCCCCACCTGCTTACACACCAAACCCCACCGGGGCGCCGCCTACTGGCGACCCTCGTAGGCAGCGTGTCGAACGCACGCGCCGCCTCTCCCCCCCCCCCCTCCTTTTTTTTCCCCTCGTCCCGACCGAGCCGGGCAAAGTCGCACCCCGTGCGCGTTTGTTTCTCCTCGCTGCTCTAACTGCCGCGCCTGCGCGACCCGCTCGTACCTTTTCGCGTGCGCTCGTTTTTCACCACAGCCGACCGACTCCTGCTCGCTTTCTTCGTCCCTCAACCTCCCTTTCACGTCTCCTCGAGCTGCTCACGCGCCCCTTGGATCGGTCGCTTCGCACACCCCTCGTTTTCCGCGTCCCTTCCGCCGCAGTCGCTTTTCACCGCAGCCGTACTCGTCGCTTGCCTCTTGTCCCCCCCCTCTTCTCAGCACATCCCTCCGCTCTCTCCCAAGCTCTGGGCATACCCTCATTGTCTCTTCGACCGGCCTTCCGCAGCCGCGTCGCTGGCGCTCGGAGCATAGTCTACCGCATCACCCCCGGCATCCTTTTCTCCCTCACGCATCCTCCACCCCACGTCGCGCGACTCTTCCCCTCGCGCACCCTCCACCCCACGTCGCGCGACCCTTCCCCTCGCCCTCCTCCCCCTTTCCGCGCTCGTGCACTTCTCGCCCCACCACCCGCCCTTTCCTCTTGTCGCTCCCAGCGGCCGGTTCGTCGGCTGTCGGTGGTTGCCTTTTCTCTCTAGCGCTTGCTCGCGGCGACGCCTCGACGACCCCGCGACACCCCCTTACCCCCCTTCCGCCCCGCTCTGTAGGCCCGCAGCGCCAGGTACCTCTTCGAGCGGAACAGAAACGTGAAATCGGCGGCAGAGCCGCCGCGGTCGGGCAATCCAGCGCTCGGCCATGAAACGGGGCGACATCTGCGGCGAACGAAGCGACGCGAGAAAGGCGCAGCACGCCGGCGTCGGCGGCAGCAGCGTTTGGTTTGGAGGCCAGGAAAGCTGCAGCGGCATTCGATCACGAGAGCGAGAAGGCGGCGGCGGAGTTCATATAGGACGCCGCAGCGCGGTAAAAACACAACGCAACGGCGAGGCGCGCGCCTAGTCCTGGGCGCAGACGTCGGCGAGGACCGCCCAGACGCCCTCAAACCCGGGCAGGTAGGCGTCCAGCCTCGCGTCGGCGCCGGAGAGGCTCCAGCGCGGCTCTCTGAGCTCGATCGCGTCGGCCATGCGCCGCAGACCCAACTCTCCGAGCGGCGAGGGCGCGCCGCCGCCGGCGCCGATCAGCTTGGGCGCCACGAACGCGCGCACCGCCTGCAGCGCCCCTTCGGCGAGCGCCGCGGCCGCGAGCGTCCCGCCGCACTCCCACAAGCACCGCGCGGCGCCGAGGGAGGCGAGGTGCCGAGCCACCGCAAAGGGGGACGGCGTCGGGGTCGGCGGGGCAGCGTCTGCGAAGGGCACCGAGGCCGGGGAAGTAGAGAACTCGTCCGAGGGAGGCGCGGGGCTCGCGGACGCCGCGCCTCGGCTAGCCGCGACAAACCGCCCGTCGTCCGTCACTTGGCTGGCCTGTACGGCGTAGACCTCGATGCCCCGGTCTCTGAGATCGCGGACGAACGCGGCGTTCCTCTCGATGCCCTCCTCGGTGGAGTAGACGATCGTCCTGGCCACCGCGACGTCCCACAGCTTGGCGACCGGCGGCAACCTCCCGACGTCCCTCGACACCACGACGCGCCAGGGCTGGTGCCCCGGCGCCCGGGTGGTGAGCTGCGGGTCGTCACGCCTGACCGTCTCGGCGCCCACGACGACGGCGTCGCAGCGGCGCCGCAGGCGGTGCACGCTCGCGCGGCTCTCCGGGCCGGACACCCAGCGCGAGTCGCCGCCCACGCACGCGATCGCGCCGTCCGCGGTCGTCGCGTACTTGAACAGCGAAAACGGAAGGCCAAAGGACCGCACGTAGTAGAACGAGAGGTTTGAAAGCAGGCACGCGCGCAAGGCCTCGAGCACGGGGCGGGGAGACGGGTGCGGCACGTGCAGGCTCCTCGCGGCGGCCTGCCCGTGGCCGAGTCCCTCGATCGCCTCCGCGGCGGCGGCGACGGTGGCGGACTCGTCGACCGCCGCCGCGACGCCCGAGCCAAACTCGCGCGCCTCGGAGGCGGCCCTCGCGCGCACGCCCTCGCACGCCTCGGCGAGCGATGCCAGCACCTCGACCTCGACCCCGGCCGCCCGGAGAGCACGCACGCCACGGTTCCGCAGCTCGGGCTCGGGGCGCGGCAGCCCGACGACCACGCGCCGCAGCCGCCCTTGACGCGCCAGGTCGAGCAGCTCGGGCAGGTCGTCGCGCGGCGACGGCTCGACGTTGCTCACGAACGCGAGCAGCGGTGCCTCGGCCACTGCCCCCGAGCGCAACAGCGCGTGCGCCACGGCGACGTCGCCCACCGCCGACGCCCACGACCGCAGCGCCACGGGAGGAGACGACGGCGGGAGGGGAGAGCGAAAGGACGAAGCGGGGAGCGCGGACGACGACGCAAACGATGTGCCTTCCTCGTCCCCCAGCTTGGCAAGCAGGACCGAGCGCCGAATGCCTGGGGGAGGGACGGGAGAGGGGTCGAGCGCCTCGGCACGCCCGGCGGCCTCCACGACGGCCTCGAGCTCCCAGTCTGCGCCCCGGGAAGGATGCGGTGAGGAAACTCGGTCGGCGGTCCCTCGGGCGAGGCGCGGCGCGGCGGGCGACCAGGCTGGTGGAGTGAGGCGTGAAGAGAGCGGCCTGCCATCGGCGGCGGCAAACCCTTGCGCCCGCGCTCTCGCGCCCTCCCCTCGCACCTGCGATGGCTCGGGACACAAAGGAGAGTCGCGACGCGCGCCCACGGGCGTAGGATGGCTCGCCGAGCGACGCGACGGCGCGGCGGCCGGAAGGACCTCCGCCGCCTTGCGCCTCGGGCCGCGATGCTGCCGCGCTTCGCCCTACGACGCGCGCGGGCGCGCGGACGCGCGGGGCGGGGGCTGCGGTCGAGACCCCGAGCGGCGCGCAGGGCGCCGTACGGTGCGTCGCGATCTGCATCGCGCGGAAACCTGGAGCGCCCAGGTGGATGCGGATCGACGCGGTGCGCGACGGGCGTCGAGCGGATCCCCGCGGGCGGAGAGAGAGCCGGCCGACTCGCCGCGCCGCGGCCGATCTGGACGCGCGCGGCGCGCTGCGCGAGACGGCGGGCGAAGGCGAGCCTGGGCGGGCCGAGGGCGATCGCTCGCGCGGCGATCCTCCGGCAGCGGGAGTTCGCGTTTCGAATCGTAACTAACGAGAGCGTGACGGGGGAGCGGGGAGAAGCGAAGCGGGGAAAGTGGGTGGCGGAGAGCGGGGGCGCGGGGGCGCGGGGGCGCGGGGCGCGGGGGCGAAGAGCGGGAGGGCGGAGCAGGAGTGCGCGGGCGAAGAGCGAAAGGCGGGGGCGGAACGAGGCGGGCCGCAGAGCATCTCGGAACGGAGAGCGGAGCGCGGGGTGGAGGAGAGGGAGGAATGGGCGCCGGAGGCGGAACGACACGAACAAAAAAAGCGCTCGAGAGACGAGCGACGAGGGCGAGGCGCCAAAGAGCGAGCGGGGGGGCTTGGAGCTGGACGAGGGGCGAGCTGCCCCTGCCCCCGGGGCCGTCGGCACCACCGACCTCGCCCTCCGCACGTCCCTCTCGCCGCCTCACGCCTTGAAGACATCCTCGCGGAGCACCTTGGCCTGGAACTCGGAGAGCTGCGCGCCCAGCTCGCGCTGCAGCCTGCCCGTCCTGTCGGCCGCGAGCGCGCCCCGAAGCGCCTCGCGGACCAGCGATGGCACGTCCGTGCCCAGCAGCGCGCCGTCGCGCGCCAGCCACCGCGGGAGCGTCCCCGCGTCGTCCAAAGAGTCGTCGAAAGACGGCTGCCCGACCGCCGAGCCCGACGCGGCAGAGGACGCGCCCACGACCGTGCCGTCGTCCCCCTCCTCCCCCCCTCCACCTTCTTCCCCCTCCTCCTCCTCCTCCTCCTCCCACTCTTCGCCGTCGTCTTCCTCCCACTCGTCGTCATCGTCGTCGTCGTCGATCTCGACCCAGCCCTGCTCCATGAGCTCGGCGATGCCACCGCCGAGCTTGGTCCCGGAGCTCTGGGCGGCCTCCTCGATGAAGGCGTCAACGAGCACGAGGCAGAGCTTGGCGGCCAGCGAGACCTCGCTCCACCGCTCCGGCTCGCGCGCCGCGCGCGCGCGCGTGCGAATGCCAGAGGTCGCCGGCGTGTCCAACCGGCGCCCGGGGAGCGTCAGCGCCGCGGGGGAGAGCGGGGCCGCGGGCGCGGCTCCGCCAGCCGCGCCGTCGCCCGCGCCCGCCTCCACGGCCTCGACGGCCGCGGGGAGCAGCGCGGCGGCGGCGCGGAGGGAGAGCAGGATGCGCGTCTTGAGCGTCAGGTCCCTGGCGCGCTGCAGCCAGCCCAGCAACGCGGCGCGCAGCGCGCCGGGTCCGGCGCCCTCGAGCGCGCGCACCGCGTTCAGGGGGCGCGAGGCCAGCGCGTAGCACAGCAGCGAGACGGCGCCGTTCACGTCCAGCGCGTCCGGGTCCGCCGCGAGACCCGCGGCCGCGGCAGCCAGCAGCGATGCGAAGAGCGACGCCGAGGCGCCGTCGTCTCCGCCGCCGGAAGCCCCCGCCGCCCGCAGGACCTGCAGCGCAAGGTCACCGCCGGCCGAAGAGGCCCCCAGCGACGGCGTCGCCAGCAGCCGCGCCGCCGCAGGCGCCAGGGCCGCGGCCGCCGACGAAGCGGCCGCCGCGTCTTCGGGAGAGGACGCGGCGCTCGGCCCGCTTCCGCCGCCGCCACCGCCGAGCCCCTCGAGACACGCGCCGGCCAGGGCCGCGGCTGCGCGCAACGAGTCCTCGTCCGAGGAGCGCAGCAGCGTCTCGGCCGCGGCCGGCGCGGCGGCGGCCGCGGCGGCGCGCGCGCCCGCGGCGCCCGCCGAACGCGCGAGGCGCGCCGCTAGCCACAACGCTCCGGAAGCGGCGGGGGTGGGGCCCTGCGGCCCGGCCTGCCCCGCGACCGCGCCTGCTGCGATCTGCGCGAGCCCCGGGAGCGCGGCGGCCAGGGCGGCATCGCGCGCCGCGGGGCCTGCGCCGCAGACGGCCTCGAGAGCCGCAGCCGCGTCCGGAGCCAATAGCGGGTCCTCGGGACGCGCAGCCCAGGCGCGCAGCGCCGCGCCCGCGGCCGCGCCGGCCGTGGCCGTCGCCTCGGCCGGGAGCGCCCGGGCGGCCGCCGCGAGCGCCTCGAGCGCGAGGCGCGAGACGTCCTCCGACGGGGACTCGACGGCAGCGATCAGACGTGACAGTATCGGCGCTCCGACTGAGACCGCGGCGCTCGGCGGCGCTCCGCGGCCCAGCAGCGCGCCGGCCGCGTGGCAAGCGCCGACCGCCTCTGGAGGCGAGCGCCCGCGGCCGTCCGGGCCCAGGGCGGCGGCGGCCGCCCAGAGGCCCGCGGCACGCGCGCCAGCGCTCGCCTTGGACGCCAGACGCCAGCACAGCCACAGCGAGCGGGCCAGAAGAAGCGGGGGGATCCCTGGAGGGACGGCGGCGTCGGCGGTTCCCCCCGCGCCGGCGAGGGGTCCGAGGTCGACGGCCACCCCCGCGCCTGCGAGGGACTGCAGCGCCTGCGCGCCTCCCTCGAGCGCCGCTCCGGCGGCGAGCTCTCGTCCGGCGACGGCGTCCAGCAGACGCGCCGGGTCCAGCCCCGCGGTCCGGGCCGCGGAGCCGCGCAGGCCAAAGGCATCGCACGATCCTGCGAGCAGCAGCGCGGCCTCGCGCCATGTCCAGGCGAGCGGGTCGCCTGGGGCGGGCGCGGCGGCCTGGGTCGCAACGGCCTCCGCGGCGCGGAGGCCTGTGACGAGCTGGGCTGCCCAGGACGCGCCCTCGCTCTCGACGGCGGCCTGGCAGAGGTCGAGCGCGCCGGCGCGAGCGGTGACAAAGTCGGCGTCCTCGTCGGACGCGAACGCCTCGGCGCACGCGAGCCACCGCGTCCGCTGATCAGCGGTCGGGCGCAGGAAGGAGAGCGCCAGAAGTGGAGCCGTCGCGAGCACGACGGCGCGGGTCACGGTCCAGCCCGCGGGCAGCGCGGCGAACGCGGCCGGCGAGACGGCCCGTCCCTCGCGTCCAGCGGCGGCGAGCGGGTCGCCCTTGGCGGCGACGGCGGCGGCGGCGGCGCCTCCCTTGCCGCGCCTGCGCCGCGCGAGTGCGGCGTCCTCGGCCGGAAGGAGGCTGAGGCTGCCGATCACGCCGGCGAAGAGCTCGAGGCCCTGGTTGACGAGCGCCTCGGCCATCTCCGCGGGCGAGGTCGGGGCCGCGCCCGCGTCCGGGTCGGCCAGAGCGTCCGCCTCCTCGGCGGCCTCGAGCGACGGCGACAGAGGCGCGGACGACGAATCGACGAACGACAGCAGCGCCGCGTCCGCGGCGTCCAGGCCGTCCGCGTCGAACAGCAGCCGCAGCGAGGGCTCGGCGGCGACCAGCGCGCCGAAAAAGCGCTCCTCGTGCTCGGACGCGTCCGAGAGCGCGACGCCGACGCTCGACTCGGCGCCCTCCCCCCGGACGCCCAGAACGTCGTGCGCGGACGCCAGAACGCACAGCAGGCGCCAGGCGGCGCCCAGCGCGCGCCGCGCGTGCGGCGCGGCAAGCCGAGGCGCGCCGAGCGCGAGCGTCGACAGCAGCCGCAGCGCCTCGGCGGCGCCACACAGCCGCGTCGGGGCCACCGCGCGCGACCAGGCCAGGCGACGGAGCGCGCAGACCAGCGGGAACGGGGCCTGCGAGGTGGGAAAGGCGCAGGAGGCGGAGGGACCGCCGAATGTGCCCTCGGCGGCGGCCTCGGCGGCTGCGCCGCCCTCGGCGGCGCCGCCGGCGTGCGCGACCCAGCCCCACCCCAGCGTGGCGTCGAGCGCTCTGGAGAGCGCCTCGAGGGGGCGCAGCGCGCGCTCGAGCTCGCCGGCGGCCTCGGGGAGCCAGGCGGCGGCTGCCGCCGAGACGGCCTCCTTGGCCCCGGCCTGCGCGGCCGCGGCCGAGGCCGACCGGGCGATGCGCAACGCCGCGCGCCGCAGCGCCGGCGGCGCGCCGGCGCCGGGAGAGAGACGAGCGATCTCACTCGCGGCGGCGACGAGCGCGGGCGACGCCGACCCGGCCAGGCCCGGCGCCGCCCCCCCCGCGGGGCCGGTGGAGGCAAAGCTCTGCAACGCTTTTTGCGCCGCGTCGACGAGCGCGGCGTGCAGCGCCTCGAGCAGGACGGGCGCGAGCTCGGCGGCGCGGCTGCCTGCCAGCTCCTCCCCGAGCAGGGCCAGCGCCGAGACGCTCCCGGCCGCCAGCGCGTCGCCCCGCCCGACGGCGCCCACGAGCCCGGGCAGCAGCTCGGGCCACTCGGCCTCGACATCCTCGGACGCCGTCGCGGCGGCCGCGACGGCCAGCGCGGCCGCGGTGCGCACGCGCGGGGATGGATCTGCGAGCGCCTGCGGCAGCAGCGAGCGCACCGCCGCGCGGTCGGCCTCGAGCGGCGCGGGGCTTGCGGAGCCGGGGACGCCCCCGTCGCCGGCGCCG
Organism: Prototheca bovis; assembly: GCA_003612995.1. NCBI lineage: Eukaryota > Viridiplantae > Chlorophyta > Trebouxiophyceae > Chlorellales > Chlorellaceae > Prototheca > Prototheca bovis. The sequence goes on along the minus strand of PGFX01001882.1, from coordinate 626 downwards.
GCCCCAGCGTCCTCGGACGCCCAGCGGCGCGAGATGAGCTGCCGCAGCAGCACCAGGGAGAGCTGCCGCGCCCACTCGGGCGCCGCGTCGGGCGAGGGGGGGGGAGGCAGCGCCACGGAGGCCAGCGCGGGCGCAAAGCCCGGCGCGTTCTCGCTCACCCGCAGCCACGACTCGCCTCCGAGGCGCTCCGACGCCAGCGGGCTGAGGAGCGAGCCCAGCCTCGCGAGCGCCTCCTCGCGAAAGCCCACCAGGGCCTGCGGCCCGAACGGCGGAGATGCCATTGAGAGAAAGAGGCGCAAAAGGCGCAGGCGATCGCGAGGTGGGGGGCGCGAGGGTGTGGGAGGCGCCCGGGCGCTCGTCCCGCTCCTCTCGCGCGTTCGAACCGAGAGCCCCGCTCCCTCTTCGGGGCGGGGGCGCAGTCGGACACGCCTCGCGCGCCGCTCCGCCGATGCGGCAGATCGCCAGAGACGGTCTCGTACGATCGTTTTTTTTTTTACGTGGCGTCTCGATGCCCGCCGTCGACGAGGCCGGCGCGGGAGGCGGGCGGGTGGGAGCGGGAGGAGGCCGGGTGAGGGCGGGAGGAGGCGCCCGGGCGCTCGTCCCGCTCCTCTCGCGCGTTCGAACCG